>PQVD01002919.1:0-21994 GCA_003012265.1 Setaria equina
CTAACGGTAGTAATCGGAATTCCTAAGCAGAAATGACGTAAAGTGAATTACGTGAAGAGCGAAACAGTTGTGAAGTAGTGGTCATTGATTTTCCATTACAGAAGTGAAGTAAACATGAAAATTCATGTATTACGAATTGATGTTATCATACAGCCAATTCACTGACTAACATCGGCCTTACCTCACGCAGTTAGAGATAAACATAGCAGAGGTCAGGCCATCTTGCTATGGTCAAGGAATAACCGTTCCGCTATTATGAGAGAAAGAACACACCGTCTTATCGTATATAAAATTAGGAAGATGTGGTATTAGCGCTTATAGAATGCGGTGGTTAGATTGAACCCCGTTCTTGTTTCACGTTTACCCATAGCGCATTCGTCCCAGTTGAAAAGAACAGATTTTTTGAATCTGTGGAAAAATCTCTGGTTAACAAATGATAAAATATGTTTAATATAATCAGGAGAAATACGAGTATCAAAGAAATCTCTAGTTTTCTCGAAAAGAAAATAAACATACAGGTGTATTTTAAAATATGGACTGCTTTTTGCAATTATTGAAAGGCTAAAGACTAAAGTTTGTTTTGAAAAAATTTGAAAAAGAGAGTGCCGTAGTTTGAAGTGAGAGAAAGAAGTAATTCCACAATTTAAAACTTTGCATTCCTATCAATTCTTTTAAAAGATCTCACTTTTACCAAGTCATTAACGAAGCCTTTGAAATTGTCTGGAAGTGAATAGAAACATTTACAAGTAAATGAAAGTAAAGTAATAGACCAATGGAAACTTTTGATAATGTTCAAAGTTGCTTATCCTTGTTCTTTTCCTAATCCACTGTTACTTCATGATCATACAAAAAACTAGTTTTGATTCGTTTTTATTAGAAAGAATGTAAAAATTAGAAAAGCCAGTAGTGCCATATAATATCTATGATCAGATTTGTGAACATAATTTAGTTTACAAAATATATTATTTATCATATTTGTAGAGAAAATATCTACCTTAGTGAGGCCGAGTGCTTTAACTTCTATAGTACGAAAGATGATAATAAAATTGTAACCGTTGTAAAGGCGATAACTGGTTTTCCCGATTGCCAGCGAAGAGAGGCAAATAAATTACTTTTTAGTCTTTCTTTTTTTTTTCATTGCTGCAAACTGAGTTTTACATTTCCTGAATTGTAGAATTTAAGGTCATGGATTAGCATTACTACTTTCCCTAGATTCTGAAATAGGAGCTATGTTAATACTTGTCACTAATTCATAACTATTTAATTTTCATCTCATATTTTCCTTTCTCTAATATTTAAAAACGTGATCTATCAAATATGCATTTAAACTTCTATTTAATATCGTTTTGTGATTTTGTACTAAACATGAACTAACGAGACATTAGCGTTCTTTTAAAGTGCACTGAATTAATTCACAGAAATTTAAACAAATTTTTCACCATTTATGTGGCAATCTTTTTTTACTCAACATTTGCAACTTTTTTGAATTAGAAAATTCACCAATCATCTTGCATTATCAATACCACATTGCCTATTTCTACCATTCCATTCATCTCCTTCTTCTCACCATTATATGGCATCGTAATGTGATGGTTGCAATAATTAACTCACTGTTGATAAGATGATGATATGATAAATTTTAGGCTTCTATGCTGGTTTTGTTTCATTTATTTGTTCTACTACTCCTTTGTATAGTGAATGAGGTATTTGGACTAGGGTCAACGGACCTGAAGGCAGATCTCATTTATGTGCAGGCTGTTTGGAGACATGGTGACAGGGCACCACATCAGTTGCCTTATCCGAATGACCGAAACAACGCAAGTACTTGGCCAAGAGGATGGTCTCAGCTAACAAATGTTTGCTTCAAGTCTTAGTACACCTGAAATTAGCAAAAAGAGCTGTTTATATCTGAAATTGGTATCAACTTAAATGTGAACAAATTAAAAAGAAACAAAATTTGGTTCAGCAGGTCAGTATGTCATTTCAGACAGCAAAAGAAGTTGCTTCTGAAATGATGAGTGAGAATCTTTTCTTGTTCAGCCAGAAGAATCTCAATTCGGGATCCTCTGAGCAGATATAACTGTTTAGAAATTTGAATCGGATAAAGTGTTTTCTCAATTTGCCGTTTTTGCTAAAGTCATTCACAAAATCAATCGTCCCGTCAATCATTTCTATGAAGCAACTAATAATTTCACATTTCCCCAACCATCAGTTCTTAAAATACAAAAAAAAATTGATTTTTTTTTTATTTCAAAATAGTCTTTGAAATTTTTTCCAAGCCTACAGTAAGTTTGTTATTATTTAAAGATTTGCAATGTAATAAATATAGCCCATCTAAATTATTTTTAGTTTGGCTAATTGATTTCTTGTAGATAGGAATGAAGCAGTTATATGAATTGGGTCGTTTCTTTCGGAAGCGGTATGATGGCTATATTAGAGAGTTTGACCCAGCTGAAGTAATTTTTCTACCGTTGTGTTGTTCCATTTCATTAATTGTTTATATATTTATTTTCTTAATTATTCAATGGATGATTATAAATTACGATTGAGAAAAATCAGTTTATCATCGAGACTTGTTATTTTCGTTCATTTTAATCAAATGAGATAATTATTTCAGGTACGAATTGTAGCATCGAGATCGGACAGGGCAATTGTCAGTGCTCAAGCAATGTTACGTGGATTCTTTCCGGCTGAGAACACTGTTACGCAATGGATGAAGGACGAAGAATGGCAACCGATTCCGTTTCACACTGAGACCATCGAAAGGAACAAAGCTGTCAGTGGTTTTCATTCCATTCACCTGGCTGAACTTCAAACTCTAATTGCCCTCTTGACAAAAAGAGTGACGAGTTGCTGAAGTTACTTCACTTCATCTAGCAATGTCTCTTTCCAGCTCCTTCATCCCACCCTCTACCACTGTTTGCGATATGAACAACTTGTGAAAAATGAAGCAAGAACGATTGACGATGCCATGATGCACAAGTATGCCGATGTAGTCGATTTTCTAGCCAATGCTACTGGAATCGGTGAAGCATTGACATTCAATCGGATCGCAGCGCTGATTGATATCCAGCGTGAGGTATGGTGTTTGAATGTTGGTTGCCTGTTCTAGGATTAGTGTCAAAAACTACATTTTGGATAGATTCAAATTTTTAAAGTTATTCAGTTTTAAATCTTTTGCTTCTTTCGAAGCAACTTCCTCATTCCCGACCATCCAATTCTTGTCTCTCAAGAAGGAGCTACTATTTTAATTAAAATTCCAGATTTTTCATCAGTTTCCGCAGCCGGCATGGGTTTACCGAAAATGGCCACAACACCAGAATATAAGTACAATAGATATTATTATAGAATTCAAACGTCTCATCCAAATTTCAAAGTATAATACGCTGGAAAAAGCCCGACTTAAGGGTGGCTTGCTGCTTAGTGATATACTACATCGGTTGCAAAATGTTTCCACAGGATTTAAGGTTGAAGCGAGTAAAATGCTTCTTTACTCTGCGGTAAATTTTTTCCATATTTTAAGAGTTTTTTTTATTTAGTTACTTCTCTAGAGAACAAGACTTAGGAAAAAAACTTTACTTTTAAAAGAAAAAACCAATGTTTGTCTAGCTTAACTAATATCCATCAGTAAATGGAATATTTATGGAAGACTTTCTCAAGAATGCATTTTTCCGCCATTAGAATTCCAATCTTTAGTTGCATATATAAAAATCAAGAAGTGTTTGAGCTTAATTCTAATGTTTTGTCATATTGTAGCATGATGCGACTGTATTAGCACTGCAAAATGCATTGAATGTAAGCAATGGCTTGCTAGTGCCATATTCAGCTTGCATAATTGTGGAGTTGTATCGAACAGGAGAAAATGAAACGATAGTGAAAGTTGGTTATCTAATATTATTTTAGTGAAATGCAGGGAGTTTTTCTTATTATCAAACCTTTTAAGTCGAGTATCTCTATTATTCTTATCGAGTTTTTGCCTATGAATTACAAATTCGTCTTTCTTTTGGATATTTATGCATTGTATTTGTTAGACTTTCCTCAGTCATTTTAAGTAAAATACTTCCTAGGAAACTTTCACAATTTTGAGCGATTATCACATGTTCAGCGATTTATTTCACCTGCTTGATTCGTACAGTTAAATCTAATTGACTTAGTTGCTGCTAAAGTAAAAAATTCAGGAATCAAAGATTCAAAAAAAAAGTCCTATTGATAGCCATATGTGTTTATATAAAGTTGAAATTACTAGCTGAAGTACAAAGACTATGTACTCGACAACTTGAACTAATAAGTCCAAAATATAAGGGTGGTGATCCTTGTGCAATAAATATAATTCAGAGCTTGCGTACTGTACCGGGCTCATGTATTAACCGTACTTAGTGCCTGTAAAAACCAAATATCTTGGATTTAACTTGGTTATCCAACAAAGATGCATAGTGTCAAAGTAATGTTGTTAGGTTAAGCAAAGATCTGATCTACTTTCTTAACTGGTGAGACAAAATTGTTTAATTCAGAAGAGAGAGATCGGAAATTCGATACGCTTTAAACTATTGAGTTATGGAAATAAGTGTTCGAGGGGGTTTTTTATGGCGAAAATAAAATTACACTATAACTTCAGATTTTATACAAAAATGAGACGGAAAATGCAAATGCCTATGAACTATTCGTCCCGGGATGTTCAACACCATGCACGCTGAATCACCTGGTCAGATTATGTGCACCTACTGTGCTGGATACGTTGGATGATTTACATAAGGTAATTCGACTTCCTCTTACGATTGACAGACTAAAAACCAAATATCATGGATCTCAGTCCTTGACTTCGGTTGATCGCCAAATGACATAACCAAACTCATGAAAAAGAATTGATCTAATGGGGAACTTCCAAAATCTTTGAGACTCAATAGCATTTTTAGCTATATCCCTCTGAATATTAGAACTCAAGTAAAAATAAAATATTCTTAAGCTAATAAGTGGACTGTAAAGATTTTGGTGTATCCATTTTTTCAGGCTTGCGGCGAAAAAGAGTTCCCAAAGTACAGTCACATTACTAGTGGCGTCAACAACAACACCGTCAGTAGTAATGCCGTCCAACATAGTGTGAAAGTGATGTTTTCGATTTCTTTTGTTCTCGTTTTGGTGTATGCATTATCGATAAACTACTGATCACTTACCTGTTCAGTTGTTGTTTACAGTTGACTTTAATATTGATTTCATACATTTGCCAAAAATCATAATCCTTTTGGTATATTTGAAATTATTTCTTTTGCAACTTTTTTTTTAGTTTCCCTTATTTTTGTTGAGAATGCAAGAGCGAGTTTTCGGCGAAGATCATATATGCTGATGATTAAAAATAGTAAAATCATCACATACTTCTGCATTTCTTAGATAATGATAATCAATCTAATGTTTCTAATACAGTACGGCGCAGAGGTAAGAAAGAGATATTCATGACTGAATACACTCGCGAAGCTGAGAGTTTCAAAATTTTAGCTGTGGAGAGGAGTATTCCTTCTATTTTTGACAAAGATAAAATTATCGACAAGAGATCTGGATTATGTACAGTATTAATATTGTTTACTATAAAGTAATCCTACATGTTGCAAATAACTCATCTGAATGATAAATAATGAATAATAATAGGAGTTATTGTGAATTATAAATAATTTATTATTTATAGTATAATTAATAACAAATGAGTTATTTATTGTTCAGATGAATAAGGAGTTCGCAGTGTCTGGATGATAATGCTGGAATCTTCTTTAGATTAGTTTGAAAAAAAACAAGGAGTGGAAAAACCAAATTGAAATATTCTTTGTCGTTAGAGGATGACATGGAAAGAACGGACTTCTCAATCATTTTTTATCTGAATGTTACGGTAGCAAACTTGTTAATTTTGCTCATCAGATAAGCTGACTTTTGTTAGTGATATTTGCGACATGTAAGAACAGACATTTTTTTCAGCTAGAATTTTTCACTTGAAATTTTCTGAATTAGAAACAGCTCATACAAGTGAATTGTTGCCTTTTCCACAAATCTAACATTCATTTCAACAAAATCGTCACTTAATGAGCATTTACAACTATTCAGCTTATTACATCACTCTCTTTCAAACTTTTTTAGGCAACTTCGTTTAAATGACTTTACTCCTAATGTTTTTAATGGCTTGAATTCTTGCAAGTACAAGGTTGGCCTAATTAATCGATAGGATATTTATGTATCCGTCGTCAGATTTTCAAGTAAGTTAAAGGTACTATACGTCATGGGTTTTAGTCTCCTCATAATCCAGTCAGTCTATTTATCTATTTTATGATATTGCTGTGCAGTATGTCATTTTATATAACTTTCTGCTGAATTATATTATAATGCGAAACTCTTTGCTCTTTGAAGTTTAGGTTTAATGAGTCTAATAATACTTTTTAAAATGAATAATGAGAATGTTACAGAAAAAATGATAAGTCTGATAACTGGTACTAACAGTATGATAAAGGAGCAGTTAGTCTTTATGAATTGTCCGGACAACAAGTGATATTATACAGACTTTATAGATAATGATGAAATTTCAAGAATCCATCACACTAACACTAATAAGCTTAGCATACAGGCAGACAGACACACACACAGATATGTGACATATTAAGCAATTTAGAATGGCAACAAAGAGTTGAACTGAAAGCAAAAGTGAGTAGGGCCGAGAACTGGTTAAGTTGGTGACAAGTGTCGTCTCAAACAGACACCCCATAGAAACAGAAATGGTAACGCATCACTTTCACAAAATAGAAATTGTTTAATTCATTATGTCATCCATTTCATATCATCTCATTGATAATTTCTTTATCCGTGTGATAATTTTCAGTTACCATCAGCAGTAATTATAGACATGCGTGTCACATTCTCTTTATATCTTTAGTTTTTGTTATCTCATCTCATAACATATTCAAGTTCTTCTTGAGGTTCTTAAGATATATCTAAGTAACTTCGTGGAGATGAGTGGAATGTATATGCGGTAGCAACCGGGACTGGTTGTTCACCAGTTGTTTGTTCGTGGACTCACCACCAATTTAATAGAGACTATAATGAATCTGAACGGATCCATCAAACTATTTGCACAGAAAGTTGCGACATTTCACTCATTTTTTATTTGCAGTCACAGTTGTGTTGACAGCTTTTGCTACTGTGCTTTTAGGCATCGGAAAGTGTCATAAGGTGATATTAGCAAGTAGAAATCTTTTAGAAAGTGGTATCATTGGTGGAGTTTTGGAAAAAAAAAGAAGAAAAAACAGGGTAATTCTAAGAGTAAACAGTTACGACAAGAAAGTAAACAGATTAAACTGTTTGCACTTATGTTTTGGTTGTTTTCCTTTCATTCAAACTTTCAAAAAATTTTATTTTTCGAGGGTTTAGTAAATTTACTCAGCCTTGAATTTTAGATGAAAATAAATCTGGGGATTGCGAATAGTATATTATCAATTGTTTTCTATTATCAGTTCTTGCAAAAAATTGATACATTTTAAGGATCGAAAAGTTTTCCATTCTTCATCTATCTATCTATGCGTAGAAGTACACCACGGTCCAAGGTGTGTAATTCGGTCATCGTCACTATAATGAGAAAGTAATAATGTAAGTAATTTAGGTTGAGTATAAACGGCTACCACTGTAATTCTGATTCATAAAGAAATACTGCGACTTTGTTATTTTCCTCTTATAACTTCTTCAAGTAATGTGTGATAAAGAAAACGATAATATCCATTTTTTTCTTAGTGTAATTCACTTTAATCTTTATAGCTTACATTTCTTTCGGTCTTTCACTTTTCACTTAATTCGATCCAGTTTTTCAGCTTAATAACACTTAGAGAAATTTCCCTGCTCATAATGCCTATTTTTCGCTTCAAATTTTACAATCACGAAGAAAACGTACCTTTAGAAAATATTAAAATTGACATCAGTAATGTCATAATTGCTTTGTTGCTCTGTTATCTTCCATTATTTCGTCTTGTAGCTGAATTTTAATTCTCTGGATACATTAATATTTACCATCTCCTTATCCCAGTTGTGCTTGCTGTACGCAGATCGCTTACAATTCTATACATTTTAACTAATAAAAATATATTCCAGTTTAAATAATGGACAAAAAAATCCACGGTGTTCCGATCAGGGAATATTTCACAGATCTGGTATCCAAGAGGGTCGATGTTGAGCCAAATAATCCAGCATTTCGATGCCTCAATGATAAATATCATATCTACGTTCGTTTTTTATGAGTTTCGAATTAGGTTTAAAGATTTCAACTTAGCATTAGGTTTATATGTAAACACAACAGATATTCAAATTACAAATGCAGAATTAAAACCAAGTTGTTGCACTTCATTTGCATTGTTACAAGCATCCAAAATATTTCTATCAGGGATATCTACTAGAGAATTAAAAGATGAGATTGCCAAGAGTTAACTTCGTTTTATCAGTCAGTTAAATTTTGTGTACATAATTCCCTTCTTATTACAGCCGGTAGCAAAATTTATGTTCCTGCTCAGTATGAGCTGTTGGGTTATAATGCTTGGAGTTCTGTTTCCATGGAGCATACTGATCGTTTGGATAGCAGTATTGTATTTTCTTTTAACAGCTTATGCTCTTCGACAAAAACAAGCCGCATGCTTATGGCCCGCTATTATCCATTCGGTAATTCGAAATCAAATCATTTTAACAGTTCATTTTGGTAATACATCTTTTACAATGAAATTCTATTGGTTAAATGAGATATCTCTTAGAGGATTTGATTAAGTTTTGGTTTTTTCTTTCTAATATAAATGGCGAAATATTTCCACTACTTTTTAGGCCTTAGTAATATTAATATGGTTATCTGGAACAATTGTCATATTTACGACAGCGTTATTCAGTAGCCAGACATTGCTGGATACATTTGGGCAAGGTATGCTTATATTTCGTACGATCTTGACTATCTAGTAAAAGAAGGAAAAAGTGAAGTTAATACTTCACCTTCACATTATTTTTATACTTTAATCTATTTTTTCTTGGTTCTGTGATATTCCACTACGATCCAATTAAAAGTTAGTAGGGGACATTCCGAAAAAAAGATAGGACAGCTGAAGTACAGTCATACCTTAACTTTTCATATCTCAAATTTTCAGGTCATCAACAACAATTCATTGTACGATTTTTGATAGTTTTAATGATCAAGACTGTAATAATACTCATTGGTCTCTATCTCATTTATCAGTTTTTCGTATTCAACCAATGTCGTAAATATTTCGACCACATACGGAATGCAGATTTGCCGCGAGCTTCTCAGGAAGAAGGAACTGAGTTAGAAGTGATTCAGGACAAATCATGATTCAATAATTAATAAACATAAATTGTAAAATTCTATCTCAAATTTACCAACGCATGTTTTTTCTTTAACTCCATATACTTCATCGAACTTTGAACTTGGATATCCAGAAAAAGTAACTCAGCTGACATAAACACAAAGAAGATATTATTTCATAAGGTACGCATCATATGGTGGACTATATTTTAGGCTTATTATAGCCTTTAATAAGTTAATGTAATCACCTGAATTCCATAAAATCGTCTGGGCAAGTTAGTTCAATAGATATAATCGTACAGTTATTCCAAAGCAGTTTTTTTTTCCTTAGAAAAGTATTAGTTTCGAAATTTTAAACTAATTGGTACTTCAATTTCCGTTAGTGAAATCAGTTTACTTTATTACTAGCGCTACATTATATCCATTACAAGGCACAAATTTTCATTCAGCTAATGAATTTCATCTAACCGAATTTACATTTCTAAATAACTTCCTTCACAGATACAGTGTTATAACTTGCATTTTCCAAGCAGCCTTCGTGCAATGAATGAATTATAACGCATTATCGATTCATAAAAATGTTCGCACCTAAGTTGACAGTCAGGTACAAATCGATAAATATACGATCTATTTCGAATGCCATCTAGAAGTTAGTTCAATCTATTAGCTATTATTCAAATATGCTCTCTACAGCAATATAGAAATAAAGATCAATCATCCAAAATCACGCAAAACTGTGATGGGTGTGTTACAGTGCAGTCAAATGGAAAGCTCATTTGGATCAAATGAATGCATCCCATTTTTTCTACTTCTGAAGATGCAGAGAAAATTAGTAACTTGATTTCTTTAGAAATTAATATCTTGTATCTTACAAATATTAATAGGCTAACCTGTGAGCTTTCCTTTGATAATCGACAAATAATAAAGAAATTCAGCGNNTTTTTTTTTGAATTCAGTTAATCAGACCATTTTTTTTACAAATGCTTGAATATATCTAACAGAATTGATAACTTGTTGAGATAATGTATTAATGAAGTATGCTATAATGAAGCAGCACGACAAAAGGGTATTATTCAGCAAATAAGCAAAAGAAGTCTTACCGGATTAGAGCATATTAGCTGATTAGACCGCATTTGGGAATTCTCTTCTGGACACAGCAACATAACGTTTTCATAACATAAACTGCAGAATGCCATAAATGAAACAGTGAAGCGAGTCAGCATCAATGTAGATGAGGGAATTATTATTTGCAACTTTGAATCCTGCAAAGTTACATTTATTTCCTTTAATTCAATTCCTTAATTATATAAATCTACAATTAAATCAATCTTCCAACAATTCTCTTGCTGAAACTATTTATACAAAACATCTATTTAACCAAACGTAAATTCAATTAAAGGTATGAGATGGTTTTTATAAAGGAATTGAAAAAGATTGCCTCAAACTCTTCTAAATAACTAGTGGAAGTAACGTCACCTGGTGATTTGATGTATGACGGAACATATCCTCAAGGATTGATACCCAGTCCAGTTGAGATCTGAGTACACATGAATTAACATCAAGTGTTAATCTGTTTCGAGATTTCTCTTCTAATCCTTCAAGATTCAGATTAACAACACATGAGGCAAAACTGGAACACATGTCTCGGATTTCCTAAAAACTAACTGATTTTTTTTTTAATAGGAAGTAAGCAAAGCGAGACATTAAGATATCAAAAATTAATGATAGCAACGATAGTTTGGCTAAACAAAAGTTCAAAATATAAGCGATTTAGAGTCACCAAAGAGGCACATTTCAGTAACGCCAAAGTTTTTGGTTCCAAGAACAACGTGTGCTTTATATTCGCTACTACCGATGGCGCATCACCTATTTTCAAGATATCTTCCATGTTCCAGTTATTAACACGGAAATCATTAGCCCACTGACAGCAGTTGCAAGACCAGCAAGTAGATATTCTGAATTCCTGTCCTGCCACAATATTAGTTCCTTTCATAATGTCAGAAATTGCCTTAAAAACATTTCTGGAAGGAAAAAAAGAAAAACGGGAAGTCTATAATTACAGATTATATGTACGGAGGTTTAGAACAATTCGATAATTCCGTTTTTTTTTTTTCGCCCAATTATTATCATTAACTCACCATATTTTCAATCAAAATCCGGGCCTCCTGTGTAGTGATGTTTCGCAATCCTTCGATAAAACCACCAAGCTTTGCAAACTTCCATGGATTAGGTCTGAGGAAAATATCTGATAAACAAATTGGAAAAGGTCCGAAATTTAGAAGAAAATTTTAAATAAACGACTATGCGAAAAAGAAATACTAAAAAAAAGTTCTTTCAGTACGTTTATAGACAGGAATTACCGTTTAAGTAGAGTGAAGGAAGCCGAAAAAAGTTCAGGAGCAAATTTTTCAAAATTTGATACAGTTATTATCTTTTCATAAATTTCTGTTGCATTCATCTTTTTTTGCTCAATGAAATCTTTTAAATCATCCTGAAAAAGTCAATAAGAATAACAAACAAGACATTTTCAGATTTGCTTAAAATTGAATAAAAAATAAATAGATTTCGGAAAAAACGTAAGAAGATACTTCGGCTATACCAAAAGTAGTGATGTTGAACCAAATCATTTGCATTTGATGGGATACAAAAAACTTCGAACATTCCAGCAAAACCTGGAAATTAAAGTGTTGAACAATACGCTCAGTTGAAACAGAGCTATCTTCACACCATGAAAGAAACCTTTCGATAAGGGTTTGATGGTTCCCAGTCTTCTTCAAAATGCTCGCAAGGTGTGTAATTCGAACACAATAAATATACCTGGAATAAATAATTAATACAGCTTCATGAAATGACAATAATCGTTGAAAGTTTTTACAGTTTGCAAGAATAAGAAGAAATTGCAACGTTAAAAGCAAGCCTGATTTTACCTCAGAATTGCCTGGTTTACTGCAGGAAGGTTTCACGGCATAAACCTCTTTGAAGCACGTAAGCAAACGGCTTAACAGTGTTATAGTATCATTAAGAAATGATGTGTAGATTTTCACAATGAAAGTACCATTAGTTTGGAGTAGTGACAGAGATATATCAATCTCTTTCTGCAGCAATGGGAAGATAATACGTTCTTGCTCTGCTGGACTGTCCTGGAAAAATATCCATTAAAATTTGGCAAAAGAGTTTTTAAAAATTCAACATTCTTAAGTGGGAACATAAGAGAAACATTTTAGTTTAAAAAAAATGGTTTTAAAACTGTTACCACACTGCTCAGAAACAGAAAGAAATAAGGCCGCTAATCTTTTTGTGTTTGTAAAGTTTTACAACAATTTCGACGAAAAAAGTAGGTTACCTGGCAGTACACGCTTCCATCTGCAGTTATCAAAGAAAACTTTCCAACTTTCGCTGCAATATTCTTGACGTATTCGTTAGTCCACTTTAGTATATCACCACTATCATCAGGACCAAAAAGCCAGTTGGAACATGTACTTGTAACCAGTTCATCATCCAGGAACATGTCAAATGGTGAAGTCCACTCATAATGAGGATTTAAACTTAAAAACCAGATTTCGGATTATTATGAAAGCTATATCTTTCTCTAAAATTCAATCATAACGACTTCTTAAACCTTCGTTCCAGCTTGCCATCAGCCTTTCCACGGCTTCATCTTTCACTGGTTTCTTCCCTTTCCACAGTTTGAAAATACTCGAAGTACTTCCTTCAAGGTAAGATTTAAAATAAAAAGCATACCTATTAGCATACCACTGCCAAGGCAGTTTATTTTCCTGTATTTTCAAATAAACGTTTAGAGCCGAAATAAAAGCACCAGGTGATTCGCATAAGTGAAAACTTCTAAAGAATAATCACAGTTTTGTTATTATCTTGAAAATGATGGGAAATCAAAACTTGAAACTTGATATTTCAGTTTCTTTGTGTTCATCTTCATTTCAACTTACTGAAAACAAATTTTTAATATTCAACTTGTAAAATAGTATACCTGATATTGCTCCTTATATAATCGGAGGGAAAACAAAGATGAGGAAAACGAATCAGAATTTCATAAAATTTGAAGAAAGCTTGCGTGCTGTATTCCAAACTATAGATATTTTTTGAGCATTCACGGATAAAAGAACGTAGCGGATGAGTGAAAGAAGTGTGCCTTCGCCATTCTTCTAAATAATTACTCGGAATCGCCTCCTGAACACAATAAAAAGTTTTGAACACAGTGAGTGGAAGACAAGACAACAGTTCCTTACCAAAATCTTTTCCAAAAAAATTAAAGAGAATTAAAGGAAAGTTTAATCAAATATTTGAAGGAATCCGGACACCTAAAACTATATTGACTTCTTCCATAAAGAACCTTACCCTTAACCTGTCCAAAATGCTGGAAAGATTCCATGACTGAGACATTAGTTCTTCATCCGAAACAACGTCAGATGATTCACCGACAGGTAGAGGCTTCAATCTCATAAACTTGAAAAATAATGAATCCACCACTTGTGCATAAATAGATTTCAACAATTCTATTTCTGCCATTGCATAGGGTTGCAGGTGTTAGATTATAATTCCTTATGAAGTTCAAAGCATCCCAACAAATTCTTGGCGTAAAGTTTGGATAGGAGAGGAAGCAACTTCCAACACAAACTTGTAAAAGAATTCGAAACAGATTTGCAAAATTACATCCTGAAAAAAAAGATTCTAGAATCTCTTTAGGATCTCAATTGCATTTCTAAGAATCACTAGAAACTTGTATGTTCTAAATACTTCATCCCATTTTTCTGAAAATTTCTTATACCTCGCCCGACCTTGTTAAAGACGAAAATTCGAGTCTTGACTCGCAAAATGGCAAAATAATACATTGATAAATTACACTTAATGATTACAGATGCGACAATATATTTTTTTTTTATTAACACCATTGTGTAACAAAAAACGTTTAACAATATAACTGAGGATTGAAAACATGAGATAATACCAAACGTTGTGCTTTGAAACTGCAGATTCACTTTTTGGAGAATGTGGGAAAATCATTGACATTAATAGAATAGAAAAAGAAAAAAAAGAATTCACAAACGCCTAGAAAAGCTCGTCACCAACAGATATTTCCAAAAGATCAGTTAATTCAGAAGACAACATTTAGCAAACAAAACTATTCTTCATGTTATCGAATTTTTGAGCGCTGTTATGGCTTCATTGAGATGGTTCGATTCTGACAACAACGAAGCAACCTGAAAATTCCATTTTAGGGACCGATTTTAGTACTTTATAATTTTTAGGAATCTTTTTTTATTTCTATATGTTTGTCTACTCCACTTTATTTCTCAAAGACAGAGAAAAAAGCTTCGGAAAAAAAAACAAGAAAATAAAGAAAGGAAAAACGGAGTGAAATTGTCGTCAGTAGAATTGCAGATTTCATAAGTAAAAAGCTGAAACAAACAAGCTACACTGCTGAATAGTTTCCTCGATAGTTTTACAAGCTAAAGTAAACAGGCCACTTTACCTTTTCTGCGTTATTATTACGTATTCCAAGAGGCACTTTATTGTAAGCTGGACTAGACATTGTTTCTTCCAATTTTTGCAACTGAATCATTAACTTTTCATGCTTGTCCATTAATTTCGTGATTTCTTTTGAAACGTTGATCATACCCTAAAACATCACCCCCTACAAGATGCATTAGTTAATAAGGCAATCAAAGAGAGAAAAGAATGAAAAAGGAAAAAAAAAATCAAACCTCGAGCAAAAGGGAAATCTTGCACGTTGCCGAAACAGTAATTTGTGCACAACCCGATGGCACCTGATGCATTTTATCAATAGTTAGCAGGGAAACCTGAAAAATATAGGGTGCTAGATGTAAATGAGTTCATATAGTGTCTTATTTTCGGACAAAATTTTTGAAATACTAAACAATAATCGGATCGTTTAAGAGCGAAAAAAATATATGAATAAATGAAACTATACAAGACGAATAAGATGTGAAAAAAGCTAGCCTTGGATGAGGAAGTCAAAGTAGTTATTAATGGTATAAGATCTTCTACTTCATTTACTTCTGAGGTGCTCTCGAAAATGACATAAACTGAAACAAGTAACAAACTAACTTTTTTTGTTCTCGTTATAGCGAAAACATTAAATATGAACTTTATTTTGTGAAATACAAATAATTACAAAAAGCAAAACCGAATTTAGACATTATATAAATTAAAAGTTAAAGCGCCCATTTAGCTCGCTGAGATGAAACTCACGCTCAGTCTTGATTTTGGCTGTTAGTCCGTAATCAGAACGAAGTGAACGAACTGTTTTCACGATACACATTGCCTGCGTCATCCGATTTTCCAAAATTTCATCTCGAAATGGATACTGAAAAAGCAAATTCAATTTTGAAAAATTATCGTTTGTTCAAGGTCAGATTCGAGTTCAGAAAGAGAACTAAATGAGAAACCTGTTCTGATTCTGGATAAGATACAATACAGATGCTTTGTGGCTGCTCTATCGATACACGCCGTGGTAATCGCTGCCAAAGCTCTTCGGATATGAAAGGCATGAATGGTGACAGCAGCCGTAGACCTGTTTCTACACATTCAAAGAGCACTTTTCGTGTGGCCTCGATATCTTCAGAATCTACTGCAAATTTTCTTTTTCTTAAGTAAACTGAGTTCCACGGAAAAATTGGAAACAAAAACAGATGGTATTACTGATAAAATTAAGAAAAAAAATTTTAACTTATTTCTTTAAATATCAAATCATTTGAATATTAAGAAAACTGACCGTCAACAAATACCCTTTTGCATCCTTCAATATATATGTCACAAAAATCATATTGCCAAAAATTATACAGAGCAGTTGTAACGCGACTAAAATGGTAACTAGACATCCCACTGTTGGCTGCTTCAACAACATACGAAAGACGAGATAAAATCCAACGATCCAATGTACCACTTTTTTCCGATAACTGAAAAGAACAATATTTTCTATTGTCATGCAAGTTAAAAATAATTGTAAATGCAAAAATAGCTGCATACAACCTTTGAAGTTTTAGTATTTAATATAATAGTTCCCTTCTCACAGGATGAAATCTTTCTCAAAAAAAAACTAACAGTAAATTTATCTGAAGGTATGAAACTATTGCCAAGCTGCATCAGCGTGAACCTCGCTGCTTGCCATATTTTATTACAGAAGAATCTATATCCTTGGACACGAAGCACATCAAGGTTGATATCCCGGCCTTGACTGGTATAACTGACCAGTGCAAATCGCAATGCATCAGTGCCACATTCTGGAATACCATTCGGATAATCACGTGTTTGACCCTCTTTCGCTATTTTCAGTTCTCTGCAACAATACCACTATGTTTATGTGCACATTCACTATGCTATTAATTAACCGATAATGAAATTTTTTAGGAAAGAAACATTCTAGATTGCTCTTAACATATTCCCAGCTAAAGTGCTTACTTTTCATCAAGATTTCCAGATTCTAACATTTTGTTAAGCTGCGCCAATGATACGCCATGTATGACATCTAGCGGATCGATTACATTACCTAACGACTTACTCATTTTACGTCCATGAGCATCCCGGATCATAGCATGTAAATAAACCTAAAAAGAGAAAATATATTTGTATTTATAAAAGGAATTCCTCCAGCCGTCATGAAATTTCACTGTTTTTCTAAGTCTCAAATGAAAAAGAGTCATCTACAACCATGTTACCATGATACTTATTTTTTCTTTTTGGATAATTAAAATCGATAAACTAACTTCTCGAAACGGTAACTTTCCTGTAAGCTCTTGTGACATGAACACCATCCGTGCTACCCAGAAAAAAAGTATATCATGTCCAGTTTCCAGAAGTGTACCCGGAAAAAAATTATCCAAATCAGCACTTTTTTCAGGCCATCCGAAAATCTCAAATGGCCACATTGCGGAAGAAAACCAGGTGTCCAAAACGTCTTCATCTGCAAATTATTATAATTTGCCTAAATGATATAACTATCAATTTATTTAACAACAAACAAGAGTGATGAATAATACTGAAAAAAGATAATAACATCTATCGGAATGTGACTACGGAAAATACGAATTCACTGATATATCTAGCAAACACATAAACAACTAAGGCGAAAATTACCTCTTTTCACTGAGATTTTCTCTTCCGATACGCCAAACTTCCGAGCTGCTTTCCTCAGTGCTTCAGCTTCATCCTGTGCACTGATCCAGTAATTGTTGTCATCTGAACTACCAGGAGGAACTTTAGCATCATTGACAGTGACAAAATAAGCAGGTATGCGATGACCCCACCACAGCTGCCGCGAAATGCACCAGTCTCTGAAAGTCACCAAACATATTTCAAAGTTTACAACCAAAATTAAAGATGAAAGAATGTATGAAAATTCAAAGTAAATTTTCTATTTTTTGGTGCGACGCATTGCAACAAAAAGATTACATGTACCTAATATTTTCTAGCCACTTCCTCCAAGTTGCAACGTGGAAATCCGGTATTAATTTCAAATGGCCTTTCTCCACAGCCTCAATCGCTCTCTGTGCCATTTGATCACATTTTACATACCACTGTGATTTTAGCATTGGTTCAATAACATCTTTGGAACGACTGAAAACTTGTCAAGAAATGACAGAAACTGAAATTTTATTCAGCTCATAAGCATACCAGAAAGGATTTCGCCACTGCAATTATGTGCTAAAAATTCACCTGCATAAAGGAACAACCATTGGATTATCAGTTTTCCCCCTGAAAAGACCTTTCTTCTTCAAGGCCTCTAAAACAGCGTCTCTTGCTTCGAATCGCTTCATACTCTAAAACAGTAAAAACTAGAGAAGAATATCAGATGTACAAATTTCATAAACATACTGGCAAAATGATAGGCTTTTTTCACTTAATTAGCAGTACCTTCTTTCTTTGATTAAATAACATTCCTATTCTAAAATTCCAATTTTCGCCAAATTTAGCAAGTAAAAATAAGACAAAGGAATACCTTGAATTCACCACACTGTTCGCTCATGTTACCATCGTCAGTAAGACAGTTGATGAATGCTAGATTATGACGGATTCCTACTTCATAGTCGTTATGATCATGAGCAGGAGTTATCTTCACCACTCCTGAACAAAATATTTCAGTTTCTCAGTCATTAACATAGAAATTAGTGAAGTAAATTCATGTAAGATATTTCGCATTACGGCCATTTCTTATTTAATCAACTCTTCCATGCTTATTACGCTTTCACATAGGCTTCTAAATAACTATTAAAAACATTCTGTGGAAAAGATATAAAAAATTAGAAAATAAGGAGTGGAAAATAGAACTCTAAATGAAAATATATATGGGATAAGATACTTACTGATATGCAGTAGTTTCTTAACATCACCTTCTTAAGTGTACTTTCAGTGACTCAGGTTCTACTTCCTATTTTCTATTTGTTAGACCAGATTTACTATATGGTGAATCAATTCTTACTTCTATGACAAATTATTATTTAATAATTAAATACAAGAGAGGTAAATTTCTAATCGAAAATAAATAATCGAATGAGAAATTTAAAAATTACCTGTTCCAAATTCCATATCAACGAACGAATCTGCTATTATGGGAAGTTTTCTATCAAAAAACGGATGCATGCAATTCTGAAAACAATGTTTTTTTTTTTCCTTGGGTGTGGCGTTACTGAATAGTTAGAATTATTTTTAATTATTTCTTTTGATTCTCAAAATTCTTTAAATTTCAGTATATTAAATAAGGAGAGAAACTTTAAACAAAGCGCTTTTAGTATATAGACATTTAAATATTTAACGATTAGTTTGCAAGTAAAAAAAAAGAACCTTGCCAATAAGATGTTTATATCGTTCATCTTCTGGATGTACGGCAACAGCAGTATCACCTAGCATTGTTTCAATTCGTGTCGTTGCTACTACGACTTCTTCATCTAAACAAGATAATTTTGAAAAAAAAGTTAATCATTAGTTTGTTATGCAAAATACAGAAAAAAATTTTATTCTTAAATGATATGATGCCAGCTAAGATTTAAAAAGAAATATTGACACCGTGCTGGCGTGACAATACCTGAATTTTCGACTGGATAAGCGAAAGATATCAGCACACCGAATTCAATTTTTTTCAAATATCCGGGGATCGACAAAAATGTACGTCCATTTAACTCCATCTTGTCAACCTAAACAGGTGATAACATATAGTGCTATGTAAAGAAAAAAACTTGAAGTAAGTATATTTAGCTGTGGAGAAAGTTTGCTTCTTTTTACAATGTCATGAAACAGCAAGAAAAATATATATTTATATATATAACTGGAAAGTTTCCACAGAAAAGTACGCTGCCGTAACATGATATGAAACGTAAACTGTTAGCATTACTTATTCACACAGCTAAAAATTCACTAAGGTCGATGATTCGAAGAGCTCTGGAAAATACCTCTATATCTGAAATAGCAGATCTCAAAACGCAGCACCAATTTACTAGTCGATTACTTCGGTATATAATACCCTTTTCATGCATTACAATAAATGCATGTACTACAGCACGCGTTATTTTTGGGTCCATCATAAAACAAGCTCGATCCCAATCAACCCCGGCGCCCATTTTTCGTAATTGGTCATAAATCACTTCTCCTTTTCTGTAATGTTACATAACTATACACTAAAGAAATATGAAATATGTCAATCTTCAACAGAACTGTCTAATGGCCTTAAACAAAAATTTAAGATGTATGTGGAAATTTTTAAATTATAATTAATAATTGTTGTGGAAAAAAAACGTGCCAAGCAATAAAAAAGAAAACCTAAAAATGCTTCTCATACTTTTCTAATTGCAGTTAAAAAGAAAAAAAAAAAAACTTACTCATCCTTCCATTTCCATACCTCTTCAACAAACTTTTCCCGACCCAGATCATGCCTTGTTAAATTCAGTTCACGTTTTAAACGTTTTTCAACCACAACCTGAGTAGCAATTCCAGCATGATCACATCCTGGATTGAACAAAACTGTCTTGCCTTTCATTCGATGCCTGAAAAGAAACAAATAAATTAAAGCAGAATTATATCTTTATGAAGCAGAAAGTTGATCAAAAAACTAATTACAAAACTGTTTCTATATTTGAAAATCATTTCCTCTAAAAATGAGCAAAGACTAAAAGCATTAATCAAAAAAATGGAAATACGATTGGCGGTCACAGAAAGCCCAAGATGATAGAGCATCTACAGAAAGAGATAAATATTCAGAAATTTAAATTTTGAATACCACACAAAAATTATAAAGTTACACAAAAAAATAAGGAAATGAATTTCTGAAAATTACCATCTACAGACAGCATCTTCAACGGAAGTAGCCAAAGCATGTCCCAAATGTAACGTTCCAGTGACGTTCGGTGGCGGAATAACCACAGTGAAAATACCTTTCGGGTTCGGCTTACTGCAGTAAATCTCTTTAAAAAAAAATGTGATTCCAAAGCGAAATCCCAAACGGAAACAACTCGAAAAGTAAACTTTTATTACTATTTAATATTGACAGTATTCCAGTCCACTAAAAGCATCATTAAAAAAGGGCAAAAAGAATTTTCAGCCACTGGTAATGCAAACTCCTTTGAAGAAATTACTTAGAATATTTTACGTGCAGCTGGATTAATGAGGTAATCTTTTACGTGATGGTCATTCGGATGCTTTTTGTTTTAATTAAAGCTATATAACAAATCCGATTAACAACGTCAGTTACATCCAACAAAATTAAATCATCAGCTATAGACTTCAGTAGATGGTGGTAAACGAACCTTAAATCGCGTTTATATTCAGGCCGAAAAAACCCAGCTTGCTGCCACCAATCATACCAAGCTGCTTCCACGTATTTTGGACTGTAAGCATTTGGTAAATCGATAACGGTGTTCTTCTTCTCTCCTGGTTTTGTATTAGCACTGTATTCGCAAACTTCCCTCTTTACTTCTGTCATCTGCAAACATTATGAAAAACTGAAAACTTCAAAATACACTAAGCCTAAAATTTTAACTAGAAATGACCCAGAATCTTAGCAACTATAACTGTTAGGCCTACAAATGCAATTTATCAAATCAAACTGCACCAGTTGCTTTGCTTGATGCGTTTTCATTTCTGCCAGCTTTTTCTTCTTTTCACGGAATTTTGCTAACTTTGCCGCTTTCGCTGCCTCCTTTTTCAGCTCTTTCGCTGATTTTGGCTTCTCCGATCCCAAATGAGCATTGACTTCAGCAGTCTCAGTTCCCATGGCGCTCAACACACTTCTACCTATAAATATGAACTTTTCATTGTGACAAGTTTGGTTAGCTCTACAAATAACAACCTGCGATTTTCATAAAACACTAAAACCTTACGAGCCATTCACCACAAATTCATCATCTATGCAGCAATCATATCCAGTACCAGTACCACTATTTTGACAAAAACTTCAAGCTAGCAAGCTCTTTGATGTAAAGACACAATTCTCAGAAAAAAACTAAAACCTAACTACACTGGTGACAAGAACCAACAAAAACTCCACATGCTAGAACATACAAATGCAAATCTTCAAATGAACTTCCATCGATTGTTTCTTTGCTACTTTTAGTCCAGCCATATTATTATTATTATTTTTATGAAATTCTGCTAATTTCGCTACTTGCTTTACCAGAATAAAACTTAGTATAATACTAGTGAACAAAA
>PQVD01002924.1:558-14638 GCA_003012265.1 Setaria equina
CTCAAGAAGTATCAAAAAAAAACGTTCTGAAATAAAAAAAGTGAAATTAAAAACGCATCAAAAGGGATGGATCTTCTGCTAAATTTTTTTCTTTTTTTGTTGTAATACGAAATTTGGATGATATCGGATGGTAAAATGTAATAAAACTTAAGAGCCGTTCGATGTAGAGGAAGAAAGCAAGATATTAGTTAGATGAAATCATATGATCCAAATCATAGACAATGATGATTTTTATTTTGGAATAAAAATGGATCACATCGAATGATTCTAATGATAACGATCATAAACAGTTTGTTCGACTGATTCTGATGATAACGATAACGATAAACTATTTCTAAATGATAACGGTAACAAATGAAATGAGTATGCATTTACTGCTAACCTGATCTATGTATATATTTAATTTAAGTAATTTTTTCGTATTAAATTTTAAATTGCATTTAAGAAAAACTAATTATTTCTGCACAGTGGCATGCATATATTGGAAATTGAAAGTGAGTGTGGAAATGTAAAATGAAATGGAATGATTGATTTTATCTTCAGTGTAACAAGTACAATAGAATGATCTCAACAGAAATTTAGGTTAAATTTGCCGTTTAATTCTGGAAAATCGAAGTTTGACTTCACAATAAATTACTATTATTAGTCGTTCAATACAACAATTTCGTTTCTATGACTATTTGCTAAAAAGAAGTTTAGGCTAAAAGGAAACTGTAATTTTTCTGTTTGATCCATTTTTGTGATCACACATTGATAAAATCGTTTTTCGTTACATTTATACTTGTAAGTTTCTATTTTGTCTTCTTTTTTACACTGAAAGCTACCAATACAAGTCTGTTTAAACAAATTAAAATCAATTAATCCATTTTTTGAAGACAAAATTTTGACACTGTTAAATTTTTTCTGAATTTTTTTTTCTCAACCTAATGATTTTAACTTCCATTGAATGAATCAATTTGCCATCAAATTTTTGATTTTTTAACTTAGTTTAATTTTTGAACCAAACAACTATGATGGATTTAATTTTTAGCTTTAATTACTAATTGCTAAAATTTCGATAATCTTTTAGGTATATTAATTATATAGTAAACATATATTAATTTAAAAAATATGCAGAAAATTGAACTACGTTGTTTATTTTAAATCTACGGAATTTTTTTTAGAAAAAGAAGTTTTAAATTTATCTGCAACTCCTCCAAATTATCAGTTAATTAGCAGTTTGAAATTGTTATCTCCTCAACTACTTGATAAAATAAAAAATTGCTATATCAAGTAATTGATAAATTAATCTATTAATGATATTGAAAATCATTCTAATTTTGCTAAAAAATGCATTTCTTTGCTCAAAGTAAGTTTTAAAAAGAAAAAAAATTTGCACTTTTTCATTTTGTATTGCTTCAAAATTTCTGTTTTTTTCAAAATTTTTTTTTTTTTTTTTTGCTTCGAAACTATCAGAAATCAAATACAAATATTTTTTTTTAAAAAAAGATATAATTAAGCATTTAATGCCAACATATTTGCACTGCGGAAAATAGAAATTAATTCTATACGGTAGGTACTACTATACAGTTGTCCCAAATTGAAAATAGATTCCGTCTGGATACTGTACGAAACTAGTAATTTGATGTTGCTCAATAACTTTCTCTGGAATATTTTTTGCTAACGTTTAAAAATAATCATCAGAAGTTGTCTGGCTGTGTATTGTCTATTTCGATTTTCATTTATGTAAGAAATTTGAAAATTTAAAAAAAATTTCATCAGTTGACAGTTTTAAATTTGTAGAAAATTTTAGATAAAATTCACAGCATCAGTTAGATTTAATTAACGAAAATTTTAACTACCACTGTAACATTTTTTCGCCTTTTTTGGACAGTTTTAACAATTAGTGGCGGATTTTTTCAAATAAATTGAAAATGTCAACTAATTAGTGATAATTAATGATAATTAATTATGACAGACCAAACGTATCATATAGTTTACTCTTTGACCGGTCATTAACGACAAATTTTACGCGATTCAGTTAAAGCGATATTACGTTAGAGGTGTATCACTTTTGAGGGAGCATATTATGACCCAGTTGTATTATAATGATCCATTAGATTTCTGTTATCAGGTCTTATCAGTCAGATAAGCAATAAATATTTCGGTAAGTATTAATGATTAATACAAGATTGCATGAGGAAAGAACTTCCAAATTATAATACTTATGAGAAAAGGAAAATTATTAATTAGATGATCCAAAGACAAACATTATCCGTCCATTGCAAATGCCAAAATTATTTTCCATTTAACAATTTAAATATACGATTCCGTAAATTAGAACTCTTTGGGTGAGCAGAAACAATTTTATCATGGAATGTTCCATAAACGTTAGCAAAATACTTTCCGAGAACTTAATGTAGTGATAATTTTAAATTTTACAGTTTATAGTGATAATAAATTGATGATAGTGCTTATTTGAACAATAAAGAGGTTTAGAATTGTCCGGTTCATAATCGATCACATGACAACAACTACTATTTCCATTTCTGGGATTTTCATCCGGATAATTTGTTAATCATGCAAATCGTATTTTTTTCTAGTCACAAATATTGGCTTTTTTTTTTAAATTACTGTAAAATTTATGGGTGATAAAAGTATCAGTTAAGTTGAACGGAGAATCAGACTGTATTCTTATGTGAAACATTTTATATGAAAATATCAAATTTTTTAAATCCATACTTCCTAAATGGTCAGCTACTACAATGGTCATTTGATTCCGAAAATCCGCCTGCCTAATAAAGCATATATGAATTGACAATTTACTACTTAGTCCGAGGAAATAATAACATTGGAAGTGAACAATGTGTTGGTTCACTAATACCGTATGTATTTGTCATATGATTTAAATTTAAGCACGAATTTTTTTTACTCAAACCGAAGAAAATCCTGGTCGAAAATGAATTTACTGAGTAATTTAACATAATGATTCCCTCTATCAGTACTACTCACATTCACATAACACCGCTCATCCAATAATTTGTTTTTAATTATTACTAACGATATCAAAGGTAATCCAGAATTTCTAATCAATTTCGGTTGAGATACTTTTTCAGTTTCAGATATAAAATCAAACAGCATGTTTTACCAATAACAGGCTGGTAAGGTCATCCAAGATATGGTTCATTAGTAAAAATCATAGGATGACCAAAGGTTAAACTGAACTATCGAACGCCAATCTAAACAGAAATTTAAACCAGAACTTGCGGACAGTAACTTTCACGATACCATGCTAATATTGGAATTGTTTATCAACAAGCAATATCAGAACTGTAGTTTCAGCAAAAAAAAAAAAGAAAAAAATTTGAATTCAGCAGCTTATTTGTTTATATGATTCAGTTTGTCCTCGAACGATATGAACTTTATCAAATATTACATTGAAAGAAGCAGCAAAGCACTGTCAGCTTTGATAAGGGAGAGCATGAAACAAAGTGTGAAACAAATGATAAAAACTTATCAATACCACTTATGGCCAATATCATGACCAAAGATTATAGCATCATTATAGCAACAAAGTTGCAATATCATCATAAAACAGATAAAAGCTAAGCCTGAACCGTATCACATATCAAACACTCTACCATAATGTCTTAAATCAAGTGTCCGGGAAATCATGCAATAAGCTTTATGCTTAAGAAATACCACATTAAAATACAACTTCCCATCCAGTTTCAGTTTCGAGTTTTACTGCTAAAATATTTTCACAGTTTTTTGATTTGTTTTGAAATTATTTAATAAGCTTGTGTGTATATTCAAATTTCTGGAGAATCAGTGAGGAACGTAAACTGTAACTGTAATACGAGTGCACCATGGGATAAGAATTAGGAACCAAATAACAACCACTACAAGACAGCAACATAACAACACCAAGAATCCTGACACAACAAGACTCCGACCACGGAAGCGCAGAGAAACTGGTGTCTAAGTCCAAGCGAATGCTTCAATGTGTGAAGTTTATAACAATCAAACTTCGATCACACGGCTTCCGAGTTATGCGTTGTTTATCGGTGAGGGATCGATTTGTGTTGCTCGTAGATGGCAAAGTTGGAGAACGAGTTGCTGGATATTGAATTTCGTCCGGGATTCTGAGTTTTATTTCGACCCGGAATTTCTAATAAAAATTTTTTATTTCTTGTTCGTTGATTTCTTTTTTAATTTGATACTTTGTAAAATATCCCTATGATTTAAATAATTTCTGCAAAAGCATGATGGGTCGTAATTAAGTCGTCAACAACATGGAAATCTTGCAGACATCGAGATAACATACCATTTATTAGCAGTGGGAAGAAGACTGAGAAAAGAGAGAAAATTGATTTTCTCTGCTTTACAGTCTACGATTGATCAGGAGAGAACTATTGATGATAAAATTTCCAAATATTACGTTGAGAAATTTTAGAGCAATAAAAAGACTGCTATAGTGTTAACGATATCCAAAGGATAAGGGCAAGGAGAGAGGGAAGAGTGTCACAGTAGTCATTCTTTAATTTTAGTGTGAAAAATAATTCCTATGAATTGGAGCACTGATATGTTACTGTGCATAAAATAGAAAATATTTTAACTACTTAAGATTTGTAATATTAGAAACATATTATGAGTAGAAAATATGAAATCAGTGAAATGTCTTTGTTCTAATTTGAGAAATGATATGATGATAAGCGATGATAATATCAGCGATTGAAAGAGAACAAAGTGAAAGGAGCCGTTATCATCCATGAAGCACTCCGATAAACAGAAATACGCTAAAAATTCAATTTCTACATGAAAAGAAATAGAAAAGAAAAAAAAAAAATTTTCAGTTTGTTGTTTCTTCTAGTCGCTAAAATGACCTACGGGGCATTTGCTCAGATAGCTTATTGCGTGGATGGTCAACTCTGTCTCTACGTAGGTTGCAGGTTCAGATCCACCGCGTAAGAAACCTGCTTATTACCCAGTACAGTACAGCATCCTTTTCTGTGCATTATTGTAATCATGGAATAATTAGATTCGAGAAATGTAAGGAATATTTCCGATGTAATGTCAATCCGGAGTGCTATATGAAATCATAGTATTTCTAATGCATTATTTCTATCATATCTTTAGTTTCTTTTCCTTTTTGTTTATTTTTATGTTCTGCATTTGTTGAATTTCTTGATTGCAAACAGGGGAAGCAACAAAAGTTTTACCTTTTTTGTTTTTTCAGAATGAGCCGGAAGTGTCCAAATTGTGGCAGTTCAGAGATTGATGATGATTCGGCTCGTGGTGATTCCACATGTATGGGTTGTGGTACAGTACTGGAAGAATCAACTATTGTTTCGGATGTGGCATTTCAGGAAAATTCTGGTGGTGGTCATTCCTTAGTGGGTAAGTTCATAGTTTCTGTACAGTATTTGACAACTCCAGTTAATTTTATATGACAGAATTCATGTTTACTTCATTCTTAATTTTTAGTATAGGTAGGTACTGCGTATAACTGAAATAGTTGCCATCGTTATATACTTCCAGGGCAATTTATATCGAAGGAACGCGGTCAACCAACCAATCTTTCTGGTGTACCTGGTTTATCGCATCAAGAGTCCCGAGAAATCACCTATTATAAGGGAAAAAAATTGATTGAGGAGGTAGCAAAATATTATTACTTGAATCAGACGGACTGATTGCATTTAATATGCTATTTTTGATATTTCCAGTATACTCGTTTTCTTGCATGGGTTTTGCTAGATCATTCAGGACTACAAAGTATGCGAATTGATGTAGGATTTTAGGTTCATGAAGTGCTTGTTGTTAATTGATATTTCAAAATGTTGTGAAAAAGAAATCAAAGTGGTCAATACTGCTTCCGATTGGATTTTAATACTGTTTCTTGTATCTGGCCGTTATTTGCAGATAGCAAGTCAGCTGCGAATTAATCAACATTGTGTTAACACAGCGTTTAATTTCTTTAAAATGTGTGTTTCACGTAACTTTACTCGTGGACGCGTACGATCACACGTCGTGGCAGCATGTTTATATATGACTTGTCGACTCGAAAATACTGCACACTTACTACTGGATTTCAGCGATATTACTCAGGTAGAGACTTACATTATTTACCTGTTAATTTCAAAATCTCACCGCAAAAGTTTTGGGGACATTTGGGAACCTCGTGTCATTATGCGGTCGATGTCTTCACTGTTTCTGAAATAGTCTGTGCATTTTTTGTCATCCTATATCATTTTTTCATCTCAGATAATTACCATGACTTTACAGGTTAATGTGTTTGATTTGGGACGAACTTTGAATTTTCTAACGCGATCGTTGAAAATTAATCTTCCAACCACTGATCCTTGCATGTATATATTACGTTTTGCTGTTTCGCTTGACTTTGGTTCTAAACAAAAAGAGGTCAGCAGATCACATTTTGATGAATTCTTTCAAGCAGTTATTATGATAGTGTTATTCGTTTGTTGACTAATAGTACCTAGATCGTGAGGTTAGGCGTCGCTTAATATCCCAATTTATATCTTACAGTCCTGGTACTAAGAAATGGAAATCCCCTTAATTCTTTCCAACTTAACAGATAGAACTCTGGAAACTTTTATCCTATGCCCAGAGTGCTAGACGTCACAGAAATTTTCAAATGAAACAAATTTCACACGCATTCTTATCGTGACTGTTCCTATAGGTGGTATCTTTGGCAACCCGGCTAGTACAACGAATGAAACGTGACTGGATAGCAACGGGAAGACGACCAACAGGTCTTTGTGGTGCAGCATTATTGCTTGCAGCTCGATCTTACAATTTTAATCGAACGGTTGCTGACGTTGTACGTGTTGTACATATTAGTGAAGCTGTCGTTAAGAAACGTCTTGATGAATTCGGTCAAACTCCATCGAGCACGTTAACAATCGATGAATTTACTTCAGTCGATTTAGTAAGTCTCAAATGTTTTGATGAGATACTTAATAGCAATACCGTCCTGTCCAACACTATGGTTTCTAAATAATGTGAATAATGTTTCCTTATATTTTTCGAATCTTCATTAAATTTCTAGAAAATTCGCAACTTTTTTCCAGAAAAAAAAAGTGTCTTTTTCTTCCAGGAACATTGCGAAGATCCTCCGGCATTTCGCGAATCACGTCGGAAAGCTCGTGAGATCCAATTACAAAAAGAGGAAGAAGCACTGAAAGAGATAGAACTTCAGGTTTGTGGATCTTATTACTAACTGTTGTTCTAAAAATCATGTTTTAAAGAGTTTTGTATTGGCTAGATTGCTCAACTAAACTGTTTTCCCCAGATTATTTTTTTTGTATTCAGAATGATAAATACAATAAAGACAAAATAAACTGTGATTTAGATCAGTCAATTAGATATGGACATTACTGTTTGTTACACAAAATAAGGTTTGCAGATCCCACCAATGGAAGCGGAAGTTGAACGAGCTCTTGAGAAAAGGCGAAAGGAGCGCTTCAAACGAACGCAATACGCACGAATGATAAGTGGTTCGTTAGGGTCGGAATCAGATGAGCTTACCTTGGCCGATGCTATGGTACGGAACGAAATCGTTGATTTAGTCTTCTCTGCAGCGAAAAGTGCTACTCCGCTGTAAGCAAATATTTATTCTCATACATTTTCTAGATTTTTAAATGGAACTGAGTGTAATCCTAATTAACTGCTATATCCGATATTTTGTTACAGATCCGACGCTGGTATGTCATCCACTTATGCACCTTCGCTTGTTAGCCTTGGAATAACGCCAGTGAAGAATGAAGTAGAACCGACTGAAACGGAACGGGAACAAGTGAACAACAATGGGGAACTGGATTTGGAGGGTAGGATTTATCTTTTTCTATAAATTACTCAATAATTTAAAAAGAACAAGTATTACCTTGCCGAAATTTTGTTTCCGGAACCAATGCGATAAGAAGCTGAAGTAGTTGTGGAAGTTGGCGTGATTTTTGCTTGCACCTGTAAGATCTTATTAAGGAGTTATAATATTGCAGGAATTGATGATGATGAAATTGATACATATATACTAACCAGAGAAGAAGTTGACTTGAAAACTCGTTTTTGGATGAAAATAAATGGGGAACATTTGAAAGAAATGGAGCGGCGGTAAAATTCCATGAATTTTAATTATTTAAAATAAAATAATGCTAGTGTCGAACTTGATAGAAAACTGCAGGAAGGTGAAGAAAAAAAACTGCATTGTGAATGAATTTATAGTCACCAAGATCTTAATCTCGTTATAATGTTAAATATCATCTCTTAATCTCGTACACATATTTCTTTTTTTAGGCGTCGTGAAAGAGAAGAGGAAGAACGGGAAAAAGACAGTCCCACCAAAAAACGTCGTCGAACAAATGGTATCCGTAAAAAAGAACCCATTGTTGCCGCAACTGCCCAAGAAGCAATGGAAAAAGTTATACATGTAAATTTTTTTCAGCAGTGTTGTTTTCATAGTAACTACAGAGCATACAACTACAAATAGTGGAAGGCTTTAAAAATTCATTAGAAGTAGAGTATTGATTATTTATTAAATTTCCGAAAGTCTTCTATTTTTACTATAATGTTTTTCGTAGGAAAAGAAACTTTCAAACAAAATAAACTACGACATTCTAAAAGAAATCGAAGATGCGGACGAAGCCGCCATCAAATCTGAATTAGACTGCAGTACATGTGATACAAAGGAAGAAAGCCAAACTGATAACCGCAAGGTCTTCTTTTCATTCATTTTGTATCTATCTTGTTTTTCTTATTTTCAGAAAAAAGTCCAAAAATAAGTAAAGATTAATGAAAGATGCGAAGACTTTTAATTTCTTCTAAAATTATCATCTCAAGAGTGGTACTTGTGTTTGGATAGTTTCTCAGTGTCTACATATGTTCACCTCGTATTAATTTTATGCATTGAACGAACTAGTTTCCCACATGTTTCAGCTGTTTAACGATAACAGAAATCTCAATTTGACAATGGGGAAAGTTTTGAAGGCCCGGAAACGTTTTCGCCCGAATGTCAGCCTCTCAACAAAAAGAGTGGTTGAACAGACGATTTCAGTAATAGCTGCAGCAGATACTGCCGAAAAAAACGCGAGTGAAAAAGAAAGAGGTAAAGTTGATAGAAATTTATATTTCAATCCAGAAAAGAATTTGTTCTAAAATTCAGAAAGTTTTTCTAGAAAAAAATTTAAAAAGTGTTAAGATGTATGCGGATTGTTTATGACACCTCTGAAGAATGACCTTAGCAAAGCAGGGAAATATTTTAATGTCATAATAATGTAGAACAGAATTCAATCATTCATTAGGAAAGTTGTGATTTCGGCTAAGGATAAAGCCTATGAAACCTCCGTAGGAAGTATCTCACCCTCATTTCGAAACATATATTTCAGGATCTGTGAAAGACTTATCTGTGACTGATGAGGATGCTACCTTAGTGGTTAACGAAACAAAAACAAACGAAAGGTTATTAAAATCGTTACTTCAATAAAGTTTGAGAATTCATCATTTTACAGGTTGGTAATTCTTTCTTCTAACATCGGGATATTTGCAGGAAATGCAGCCCCGCTAAAGAGCTAACGTCAAGCAGTTACAGTACCGGAAGTAATGCAGCTATCATAATAAACACTAGCATGCCTTCTTCCACTGCGGTAGAGCTTTCTAATCCATCTGTTTTACAACCTAAAACAAATGGAATAGAATCTGTTCAAGCTGGAACCTCTGATTTGACAGAAAAGTCTTTGAGGGAAGTCGGTCGTTTTACTAGAAAAAGGAAACCGATGAAATCAGTTGTGGAAGAAATCCGCGAACCAATTGATACTGCTGATTCTAAAAGTATAACCGTAACAGAAGCAGCGAGCAAAGATCTATCCGAAAAGCCACAGCCGATTAGAACAAGATATACTAGGATGCCACCAAATTTAAAGTTTGTGCAGAAATGTAACAAGTCTACCGGTCAGGATAGTGAGCAGCCATCTTCAACTGTTGTATCCAAGGTTCCAGGTAAAGCTGACATCCCATGTGAGAGTAGGGATGAAGAAAAACAAAAAACAGAAGTACCCTCATCTTCCGGAAGTTCAGAAATGGAAACTATGAACAGTAAAGCTGTTGACAACGAATTAGTGGAACAAGATAATAGTGAAATCCATCCCGCAACAACAGAAAATGAAAGACCTCCTATTACTAAAAAAACACGAAGTCGATATTTGAAAACTAAACCTAACCTTCTGAGATCAGTCGAAACAAAACTAAGCAAGGTTAGAATTGGAGTTACTAGTTAAAATTCAAAATTTGAAAGCAATTTAGAAATACTAAGCACTGATTTTAATAATTTTCTCTGAAACTGAACATAAAGCAGTATCTGACGCCTAAAATCCTTCTAATCCTGTGCATATACTTAGTAATATTCTCTTTGCACATGCTTGTTATTACCGGAATCTTGTTTCAGAAATCCTGACCACACGAAACTGGATCGTCACTGCTTCTGAAAAAGAAATGAATAAAAGGACGATCTTAATTTAAAAACAGTCTTCAGTGTCATCTTTAGACATATCTGCTCAATGTAAGTATTGTCTTCCTGCTATTAATTTTCCTTAATATTGTTCGTCTAGCTGTTTTACCTAAGTTTTTATGTCTTTTAAAAAAAAGTAAAAGAAGGGAGATATAGTCAACTAAAGAGAACAAGTGTCACAAATAAGGTAGACGGGATTCTGGTGGCCACCCAACATGAAACGAGAAATCTTGGGTCCACATAATACCCAAGAGTTTCGCAAATTTATTTGCTCCTGTGAGAAAACGATGGAAATTTTTTGAAAGATCCGAGTGGAGATATTACATATAACGAGATTATAGTTTTTCGTAAAGTTCATATAACGAGATTATAGTTTTTCGTAAAGTCTTGTGCGAATGAAACTAAGATAGGATTTGACCAGGCTCGCAAATCTCATCATATACTTTGTTATTTTCGTATGCTGATCAATTTTTCTTAATATTTAGTATATTATTATTATTGGAGAATCTCTATCCTTCATAATTATCTCAAGATGGGATCATTTTTAGAATTCCTTTCAGGAATTCTTTGTTTACAGTTGCTTAGCGCATTTTCTTTGAATTCCGAAAATAATTCCACTCTACGGGCGGGTGAATAAAATGCCCAGGCCAATCGACTATAAATGTATTGTGTAAACTATTGCTGAAATATTTTTTAGCTCTGAAACTGCCCCATAACCTAATTATGTTTTTCAAATAATTGGTTGATTTCATTGATATCTCCTTTCTTCTTCTTGCTTCATATCACATACGCTTTTTGAAATTACCAACGTGGTAATTTTACACTGACAAACATGTGTAGTGGTTATGTTTTGAAGCCAATTTCGAAATCGAAATAAATCAGAACTAGTCTGTTTTTACTGAACCGAAAATTTACCTTATGATTTTTTACATTCCACAACATTCGATGGTTTTACACTTTTTCTCTACCTAGTAATGAAAACATCGCAGTCGGTGAAATGCTATTGACAGTTTTTCTCTTTACATAGCTATTATTATTTGATGGAGGATGTGAGGAATGAAAGCATTTACTTTCTATAGTTAGAATATATCAGCATAACTATAGTGAATGAGTTAGCGACAATGGAAAGACCAGTAGTTATGTGAAAATTGTGCGTCGGATTGTTAGAAGCAGGGAGAAGTGGGACTGCCGAAACGGTGTAATGAAATAAGCAAACGAAACCCTAATTTTACAATAGTATTTAAATTTTCAGCAACTGTACTAAGAATTTGTGCAAATGAAAAAAAAAAAAAAAAACTCTGCGAAATATCAACAGTGCACATGGACTTACTAGATCACTTTGTGATATGAGAGTGGTCTCTAAAGCGACGAATTAAAGATAGAATTTTTTTTTGACTAGATATAACAAAGTTTTGGACTCTGGTTTTAGCACCTATGCTCAATAGTCCTAAACCAAATCTTGTTTTTGCGATTTTGAAACTGTCGCACCTAAGAATTTCTTGCACTTTTGCTAGTAATGCTATCACGCCGAAACTGCCCCTGAGATGGCGGTGGCCGTTTTACTGGTCGATGCACACCAGTTCCTGAATGGGATCGTTGCACGTTACCATTGCCTGAAGGAAAATGAAAAGGATATCGCTTAGATACGGTTTAATTATTTTTATGAAAGACTTTTAACTCTTTGGTCAAATGATGGATAAATAGGATAACGCAAAGAAAAGAGATATGCGCCGATTACGCTAAGTTTGATAAATTGCTCACTGAATATTTAAAAAATCATCGTGAAAAAAGTAAATTAATTTAAACAATATATTTCAAGAATAATCTTTTAATAATTCATACATCTTACCATACGACAAATTCAGTAAAAGAAATAGAACGTTCATTTTTAAAAAAATTTAGATATCTTGTCAGGAAACTGAACATTTTACCTCCTTGCCCGTTGCCTGTTGTTTCATCGTCTGGTGAACCTTTCCGATTCGACGGAAATTTTGCCGCATATTCGGCATTGTATTCGCTCATATTTGGTACCTCCGAATAAATCATAAAAAACTCACCCGTTTTTAATAATTCACCCATTTTGCCGTAGGACAAACTCAGTGAACCTTTAAAGATCGTGGTAAAGCCATTCCTAAAATGACTAACGTCTATCATCGATAATAAATTATACTCTTTCTATAAATCTTAAAAGACTTTTTGAATAGGGGAAATTTGTAACCAGACTAACAAATCAGGAAATATTGAACTTCCACTCTTATTTATTACTAACATAAATATAATTAACATTTTATGAAGCTAAATTTCGATTTTCTGGAAATATTTACTACCAGAATCGTTCCATATACCCATTAGCATTGAGCTTATTGAATCAGTTCTAAAACGCAAGAGATTTCTGTTAAAAACTGTTTCTCTCCGTGAATGCAAAACATTTAAGGAATGGACTGAATTCTTCTCCTTTGTAAAAAAAAAAGAAGAAAAAATAAGTGCATAAAAACTATCGAAATAATATTAGCCATAGAAAAGTAAAACATAACAAAAATTAGTCATAACCAAATATAAATTTTATTTCCAGTAAGAAGAAAAGATATGCAGATCAAAAAATCTGAACTTTGAAACCGAACTAAGTAATCTCTAAATTTTGCCTCTAAAAGTGCTAGTTCAATCGAGAATAAATTTTGGACATCATTAATCATTAAACCAAAACTCCTTTTGGAACTTCGAGGTAACTTTTTTCATGACAAAAGTAAATATAAAAGAAACCTCAGTCGCCAAATATCACCAGCTGAAATATTATCACCAACATCGTTCCATACACCCATCAGTACTGAACCTGTTGGATCAGCAACGCGTATTGTTCGGACATCGTGTCCTTGTGGTGTACGCCGTGATTGACCTGAAGCTTACATTCAACAGGAATTCAACCGGAATATCATCGTGCAACAAATAAATTTACGAAATACTGAAGCACGCAAAAGATGAGTCTGACTGGAAGAGAAATACAATAAATCTAGCCTAATGGGGATTTAAATAATCATGAAATGAAAAGGAGTAAACTGAATTTAACACAAATCAATAAATAATGCTACCAAAACCTATCAGAATTAATTGAAAGTAAGTTGAATAAACTAACCGATATCAAGGACGATAAATGTTAGATTAACGTTCTTCATATTTGGCATTAGTTGTGAAATTGAATTGGGTCGAACTATTTCACTCGACATACCTTAAATATTTCGAAATTAATAAACAAAAATTGATGGTAAAAGTCGAGGATAAAAAAAAGTCAAAATGAGCCGACGAAAGACAGAAGGCTGTTAGTGCTTGCAAATTCACAGAGAACATCTGACGAGCAAATCATGCAGTCACTGAATTGTATAACAAATCATACGCTGCGATTATGCAACTATAAAGTCACCTTCATCGAATACGTAAAAAGAAAAAAATTAATTTAATTTGCATGAAGTTATCCTATGAAAAGGTTACAAGGGACTTCTTTCAAAATATGAGTATTTTTTACAAAAAAAAAAAAAAAAAAAAAAAAAAAGAAAGTAGGAAGAAATTAATTAAAAAAAAAAACAGGAA
>PQVD01002925.1:0-10890 GCA_003012265.1 Setaria equina
GTTTTTCTTTTTAGTATTTTTTGCTGTAAATTAATTATTAAATTTATCATTATCATGTTAAAAGGTAATTTATCACTACATATATGTATTTTCAATTTCTTTCGTTCTGTATATATTTTTCAATTTTCAATTTCTTTCCTTCTTTCGCTTCTTTTTTTTTCATCCACTTTTGAAATGGCAATAAAAATAATGATCAAATTTTTCTTATAAATATTTATTGCTATGAATTTTATCACTAAATTTATTCTTATCATGTTAAAAGATATCTTATCACTAAATATATATAGCAATCACCTAGTGTACTGATAAATGTAGTTATCGGTCGATTAAAAGTCGCATTTTTAAAAGTGCCAAATGAAAAATTAATGAATTATGCATCAGAGTCCTTGTGTCAGTCATTGAAAATGGAGAACCGGATCATGAATTGAAAAGCAATTAGAGGGAAGGGAGTGGAATCGGAAAAGCGGAAAGGAAAGGATGAATGTAAAGTGTAAGACAATTAGCATGGAAAATATCAATTGCACACTTCATTCAGTTCAATGATTGAGCAGAATTTCAAGAATGGGATTAAATAATTTGAAATGGATTGGTACTTGAAGTTTGATGAAGGAGAAAATTTGAATGAAATTAATCAGATGATTATTATTACTGAAGTGGTCAGCGGGAATTCTTTTTTATTTTACTTTTTCTTTTTCTTTTTTTTTTTTTCTTTGTGTTAAAGAAAATAGGAAAATTTTATTAACTAATTAATTAATTAATTAATTTTTTCTATTTTATTTAAAAATTTATTTACTGAAAAAAAAAAAGAAAAGTTGAAAAAGGTATTCATGTATAGTGATAATACTGATAGACTAAAAATCACTGGTGTTATTACAATGTGGTGTCGATTAATTGAAAATCAAAAGTGCTATTATAATTTAATATCGCTTAACTAAAAACCAACAATGCTGATAAAAATCAAAAATCTGAAATCCATAAAATTTGCAGAGAGCAAAAGTTTATCGAAAATTCATATAATCTGTTCTTAGAATAATTTAATTAAATTTAAGTTTTCTTTTTTTTTTCATTCTTTAAGATTGCTATCATTTTTTATTCATCACTTCACTCATATAAGCAATGAGAATAATTTATAAATTTTTTTGAAATATCATCTGAAAACAGAATTTAATTTATCAATAATAACTGTTATAAATATTAATTAATCTCATTTAAATTATTGCTCAAAAAAAAAAAAAGTTTCATTAAACTTACGGTGATTGTATGAAGGAAATTATATTTGCATCCATATCAGTTTTATCAGTAGCAGGTTCAAATAATAAGCATGTTTTATCACTGATTATCTCCATTGCCTTTCGTAAACATTCGTTAATTGATTTATCTGCAAAATGTTTTTTTTTTTTTTTTTCTGACCTCATTATAACTTTTCAAATTACAATTTCGCAAATGCTATATATATATAAAGGAAAAGACTTAATAACCTAATAACCGAAAATTATGGCAGTAATTGAAATGATAATATAAAAAATTTACCAATTTTGGGATAAAACTTGTACGTAATTATTTCCATAGGGTTTGCAGAAATAATCTGAAAATACCAATATAATATTACAACAATTATTCACCTAACACAATATCCTCTAATGTATAAAAAATAAATGAGAAAAAATCAAATATTTAAGATTAGCCTAAAATTTTGAAGAATAAAATTGAAACTGACTGAATCCTTAAGATTAATTTTAAATCTCAATGATTACATTTATAAGATTAATGTAAAGTTTTTGGATTTTTATATTCGCAGCAGGAAATGCTTTAATGCTAAATTAGAACTAACAGATATGCATTAGAAATAGTTAAATTTAAAAATTACTAACTCAGAATCAAAATTTTACAAAATTTAAATGACAAAAAATAAAAAGAAAAAAGGGAAAATTGAAATAACTATTTGCATAATTTAGTTATCTCGAATTTAATTTAATTGTATGTGTAATTTTAATTTTTAATTGTAATTGTATAAGAAATACTTGGGCTAAGAATCATTTAAATAATATAAACTGGTATTTTTTTATCAAATAAACTTATTTACCAAGTAAATAGTAACAATATTAATGATGATGATACAACGATACCACATCGTACAAATACTCTGACTACTGCTAGCCATTAAAACGATATTCTATTTGATTCAGCTAATACGAGGTTATTAGCAATTATCATGCATAGAATATTTGTTCCAAATGGATACACCTGGAAGCTTGTCTGATCATCTTAGTGATATCATATTAACAGATTTTAATTGACCAGCAGAAATAATGAATTATTAATTTGTTATTTGATAATTACTAGTAATAACAAACTAATATATTACAGTTATTTCTTTCATTTTTGTTCTCACAAATTAATAATCGTTATTGTTTTAGTAGTTGCAGGTGTTTGTAAATACTATTAAGAAATAATTGATGTATTGTTGTTATTTTATTTTTGTTTTTTTGTTTTTTTTTTTTTTTTTTTTTTTTTTTTTTTATTTTTTTTTTTTTTTTTTTTTTTTTTTTATATTTTTATTAAAAAAAATTTTTATTATTTAAAAAAAAAAAAAATAAAAAAAAAAAAAAAAAAAAAAAAAAAAAAAAAAAAAAAAAAAAAAAAAAATGACTTTTGTAATATTGTTGGAAAGAAAAAAGAAATTACTAGAAGAACAAGGACGAGAAAGTAAGAGAGAGAGAGAGAGAGAGAGAGAAAAAAAAAAGAAAGATAATGATTTCAAATTTATCATCATATCAATTAGAACTGTGATAAATTTGCCTACAAAAAGGGCAAATTAAAAATGCTTACTTTACTGATAACAAACAATAAAAGCTCGGATCTGCTTCAAATGATGAAATTTACAACAGTTCAAATTAAATTATACATCATTAACGCATCCAAAAAATATCCTGAGAAAAGAAAAATTATTTTTATGCATTCAAGCTCAATTCTTTTTAATTCTTAATATAAAAAAAAAAGGGAAAATTTTTTTCTTAAATTTAATCTTCGTAAAAAAAAAAAAAGCTATCGGTAATTTATGAAATGATTATGATAATACCGTAAACTGATTACATATTAAAATTAGATAATCATTAATAAATGAAGTAGATATAGAAGTTGCAAGATTTTGCACAAAAAATGTTTTACTAATGGAATAGACTTCATGGTGAAATTTGAAATGATTTCAACAAAAAAAAAAAAATTCATGAATTCGTATGACTACAAATACTGGATGTATTGAATATTTAATATATTTAATAATATTTAATATTTGCTGAGTATAACTGGTACTCAAAAAAGTAACTTAATAACGAAATTAAGGAAAAAATAACGTGAAATTTTCACGTAACTTACGTATACTTTCCACAATTATTAGTGCTGAATATCAAATTTTTTAACTAACCGAAAGAAAAGAAACTCATCAATCACATGATGTTAATCCATTTATCATCTGATAGTAAATAAAAATAATCCTTAAAGTTCATTCCTACAATATTACACAAAAAATTCACGTTATAACTAACTTATGTTAACTTATTGTATAAATTCAATCTGTAGCAAGTTTTTGCTTTTCAAACTTTTAAAAAGACCTTTTTAATTAGGCAAATTGTTTGATTTACTAAGATGCTTTATGACAACACAAATACAATAATATCACCATGAGTTTCTGCTTTTTATTCCGAAATTAAAATTAAATTCGTCAAATACAAGAGATGTCAAAGGTCATAAATAGAAGTAATATTAAATCTTTAAAGCTGAATAACAGCAAAGAAGAAATATAGAACACCTTAGATGATAGTTAAAATGCAAGTACCAAACTTTGGAATTTATGCATGAACGATTTCAAAGAGTAACAATAACGGTTGAGATAATGAATTGCACAGTGATACAGCCTGAGATCAGTGTAATAAGATGAAGAATTAGTTATTTCGGTCTACTCTAAAAGACAGGAAGCAAGAGTGGAATATTGGAGGAGGAGGAGGATTAGGAATCAGTGAAATCTAGGAAATACATGTGATAGGAATTAAGAGTAACAAATTAGTGGCATAATTTGGAGATTATTAGATTATTAGACTGTGTAATTTAGCTTGCTATTAGGCAGTAAGATATTTTTCTAATATTAATGGTGTACTACTATCGCATTGGTATTTCTGAATGGGTAAAGGTATTTTAATCGAAAAGATGACAGAGAATTATTAGAAATTATAATAAACAATGGAATGATTTTGGGTAGATAATTATAGCAGTGATTAAAATTTTAGCATTATTTAATGTCATTTTAAAATTAAAAAATTCCAATAAATACTGTTAATATTTTTAAAAAGAAATAATTTCCATCTTTTATATATATGTATTCATATGTTTCTTTGCAAATATTATTGAAAAGGCTTAATTAATCAGATTAGCACTGGTATTTTTGCGCATCGATAGTGTTTGACGTTTTTGTTTGATGTCGTTTGTAATTTGCATTTTTACATCCAATATTGTTTTGTAGCTTTGGACTTTTTGCGCTTTCAGATGAATATGGAGTAAATGGGATATAAGTCAATTATTGTGTCATATTTTTCAGGATAAAAGATGCTACTTTTGTTTTATTCTGCAAAGGATGATTAATTTCATTATTTCAAGGTGTGACTAATTATTTCATTATTTATCTTCAAACATATCTGACATTCCGTATTTTGTCAGTGCATTTTTCAGTGTTCATTTTGGATGATCATAGTAACTAAGTTTTCGGAAACTATGCGTTATTTTGAGTTAGTTTTCACCGGTATAGTCAAAATTCGTCTTTAAATTTGAACTTTCAAAATTTCTATCTTAAAACACAATCCATATCATACTTAACGTATTCTTTAAGTGAGTTAAAATACAGTGATTTGCATAATCAGATCGTGACTTAATTTTAGACCATTGTATAAGTTATAATTTTTTTTACCATGTGCCGTCACGTGCACTGATAATTTACCATATATGACAGTGGTGAGTTCAGAAGTAGGATTTTCCATGCTTTCAGATATCAGAATGTTAAAGTCGCAGTAGCAAAGCAGCCAAAATCAGAGTTGTTCAGAATTTCACAATGATATTTTCGACAGTATTGTTACCGATAAATTCTGTAGCATTATTTTTAAAACAGTCGAGTCCATTTTTCCGAATTGGTTTATGCATAATTTTGTTAGGTTAGTTTTGCATGCACTTTTTCAAAACAGATCTTGTTGGGATTTTACATTTTATTTTAAATGATGGTTTCTTTGTTGAGTACTTGTAGTCATTTAAGCAGAATTTATGTAAATATTGAAATATAACTCGAATTATATCATCTTTTCAGAAATGTCGCTTTAGTGAAGAAGTGATTTTTTCTTCGAAGTAGCATTGTTGAGTACCTATTAGTTGTAATCCATTTGTCTATTACTCTTATTTTTCTAGGTGGGATTTTATCACTTTCTGAAGTTATTTTCGAATTCTTTTCATTGACTGGTAATGATCTGGTGAGATTTGAATTGTGGCGGCTTTTTACGCATTTTATCATCGAGACCAATATTTTCGCCTTAGCCTTACTTCTATGGAGTCTACAACAAGTGGCATCGTTGATCGAGCCAAACTGGGGCATGTTCGAGACGATTAAATATTTAGCTCTAGTTCAGGTCTAATTTCTGCGCTGTTCCATTCCAAAAGCGTGTTTGGATTTGCTTATTTTATGAAATAGGATTATGGGGTATTAGACATTTAGGGATTCAGTTAAGGCATCATTCATTTGTAAAGTATTAAAAAAATATGTTGATATCCACTAGAGAGGGATTTATTGATTTATGCTGATGATCCAGAGTTGTGCCCATTACTCCTGCAAAACTAACAGATGCATTTCTACTCAAGTTTTCTGATGCTAAGGTATTTTTTAATCTTATAACAAAAGCACTGCATTTGTTTTGTATCCTGATGTAGCATCTTGCGTTTCATTATAATAGTTGACCATCCATTTGTTGGAGATGGTTTTATATGAGTTTCTGAATGAGTCCTGGTAGTGCGAACCGTCAAACTACTGCGTGTATAGATTATTTGTTGAGATGTTGCTAACTAAACAATTTACTATCAGCTAAATAAATGATACTAAACTAAGCTTAACTGAAATGGATTTTAATATATATATGTAGCTACTGATTCATGTGAAATCATGAATGGAAATCTTATACTATAATCCCACCTTATAGGTTGGGTCGTCACTTTTAATCGCTGTTATATCATTACTAACGTTTGTCATCGCAGTGAATGATACCTTCTTTTTTAATACGTATATATTTGGTTTACTATCAGCATGTTCCGCAGTTTGTGTTGCCATAAAGCAGGTGAAGGGATTGAATTTTCATCAAGATTTTTCTAGAGGCTTGTCTTTCTTTAAGCTGCCATTCAAGTTTCAAGTCAGAATTTTTTTTTTGGATAAGGCGTTGATATTTTCAGCATGCACTATTTAATTGTTATAGCTTTTCCTACTAGTTTAGGTTTATTATTGTCTTTGAAATCGTCTATCTTCATTTTCCTACCATATAGGCACTTTTTTAGTATCTACCGGACTCGATACTGCTGACAACGCCAATTGGACGCATTAAAAATACCCATCTTCCGTCTTGTGTTGTAGTCGGTGCATCGTTTCTGGTTGCATTCGGCCTTCTTCGCTGGGTCTCAATACTTCAGATTCTATCCGGAATTCAATTAAGTTGGATTTATTTGCGGTTTTTGCAACGGCACGATGCTGGTGAACCGAGAGGTGACCCCAACGAACATTTTGCTTGGGCAACGTATGCCACATTATTTTTTTTTAAGATGTTTCATTTTGCGTTTACTTTATTCTCATTATGTTTTAGCTTTCACTAGTTTTTTTTTTTTCTTTTAATTCGTCGAGGGACTTTACACAGCGTTGTGATTGCAGTTTTAGAAGGCAAATAAAAAAAAAAAAAAGACGAAGAGGACCATCCGCTGTATAAGTCAGATCATTTTAGTAGTCACTACAGAGTATCACTATATAGTAATACAACTTCCGGATGCCACTACTAAGATGTACGTGAAGTAATCTGAAAGGTCATGTAGCTTCTCACTTCATACATCAAATTGCTGTATTCATTATGAAATTTTTAATTCGATATATACATGAAGCGGTCATCTGACCTGCATTAATTACTATTTCCATAAGATATATTTATGAATTGGTTCCTGTTTACTGAAGCCGGCTGTACCAATTCTCATCACACGAAATTTTGAATAAATTATCACAGGATCTAGAAAAAGAATTAAAGCAGCTTCTGTTTTTGTGTCAGCTAGGATCCATTTCATTTTTCAACAATTTTCAGTCTGTTCCCTTCGAAGTTACAACCTTTGATGAGAATATTATCATCAGCAACTTACACTTGTTTGATACAAATGCGCTTGTGTAAACCAATGGCGAGACATATCGATCTAACGCGACTTGATTCCGTAAATGTAATTCTTCCTGGGTTGCAGACCAAGGACACAGAAAGAAGGCGGTAAAGGTTTTTTTCGTTTCTTAATTTCTAAATTTTGTTTTTAGCATTAACTGACTTGGTAATATTGTTATTGAACCCTTTTATGTCTTTTTTTTTTTTCGTTATGATTTCTCTTCCCATTCTCTATCGTCTGAGTATTAACAGGACCTGATTCTGCTTGCTTTGTTTTAATGATAAGAAAGTTTAAGGCAGAAGGCTCTGCGTGACTTAACAGAACGTTTAAATAGAGCACAGCAAACCGAAACAGGTACGTGGCCAGAAATGGAAGATGTTGAAGAAAGTGTAACAGTGCATGATATTTCTGCAGTAGAGCAACAAGGGAAGACAGGGAGTGATTCAGTTAGTATTAAATTTTATAAGTTTTATAACACAAACTCATCAAACTGTCTTTTAATTTCTCTAGAAGAGTAAATTAAATAAATGTAATTACCTTACGAGAACGAAGAGGCTCCATATCCTTGTTACTTTATATCTATATCTAATAGAAGGTGTGCTGCATGGGACAATTATGTAATTCTAGAGTTCAGTTTCTTATGAAATCAGAAATAAAAGTAGTAGCAGTTTTTGTGGACGCAGGATCATTTTCTGCTTTGGAATCGTTTCATTAAGTTTTGAATTTTCTGTGAATTTTTTTGCAGGTACTTTTAATTGATGAGGTGGATGTTGGTAAAGAAGAAGCGAAAACAGAAATCTGAAATGTATACTTCTGAATAGGTCCTACTGTCGACAAATATTCAGTTCATCAGGTTCTGTTATCGACCAATGTTCTGTTCTTCATTAGATTTAAATCTAAATGATCCTGAAAGACTTGGAGAAGTTAACTGGTTGTGTTCTTTAGTTTCAAGAAACTGTAACCACTTTGGTAAAATGGTTGGTACTGAATTCAAAGCTGGAAACTTGCCTCTGGAACGAGATCTGGAAGATAGGGTTGATTTTTAAATTGTATCAGAATTTCCGTATTCATCGCTATTGCTAAGTTTAGTGTGTGGTGCTGATAATTTACAGCCATGTTTATAATTACTGTCAGCACCTTCTGGAATTTTCATTGGCTTTTGAGAACTAATAAACTTTTATCAGGTTCTCCATGAATATCGGCTTCTACATGTTTTATTGTACTTTTTATGGTATTAAATGGTAAACATACGACAGATTATTTGGCCAAATGATCTCTATGACGAATCACTTTTGAGCATTTGCTGTTACTGATTTTAGATATGTGAAGTTGGTGATTTTTCCTTCAGGACAGCTTCATTTATGATATAAATAGTCTCATGTAAATGGGTATTGCTGAACGAACTAAATTATTTTTTTAATACGGACTCCACAGAATGTTGGTTTGATAGTCTTCCATGACTTTGTTCGTAACTGTACGACCTTACTCTCGTTTACCCTATTTAAACCGAAGATTATAACATTTGATTGTAGTAATAGAGCTACGCATGTCATATACTGAAGCGTTAAATGCATTGAAGTAGTGGCTCTTGGGGATGTGTTCCACGATTAACAAATTGATCCAAACTTCTAGTTTTACTGTTGTTGATCACTGTGTAGAATTTTCATTGCAGAAAATATAGGAAGAACTAGTCTACTTTTACGAAGGAGTCTGCAAATCCACCTTTGCAAAGGACTTGATCTTCATCTTTTATCCAGAATTACTAAGTACTCAACCAGTTTCTCTGCATGTGGGCCCGAAACTAAACTGATCCCTACTGTATGTCGGTTTAGGTGGTTTCCTCCTTCCAGAATTAATTAATCGTACTTAATCGAAAGAAAAAATAAAATTAAAATTAATCTCTGCTTGATGGATGTAACCTGGAAGAGTTCTATTAGTTATTCATCTCAACAGAATGTTACATTTTGCTTGCCATATTTGGAAATGTTTTCCTGCCTAAAACATTGTCGAAAATGAAATTCACTAAATATATCGATAGTTTTTTATCATTACAAAATGTTGCCACTTAATCTCAATTCAAATCTACCTGCACGAGACAGATTAAAATTAAGCAAATTTTCGCAACAAATCGCACCTCAGACTGACAATAAATCTACCAAAATATTTCATTAACTCCGAAATTTTGACCATCCTCATTTTTTTGATATTGTATCATTTGCATCAAAAGTATCGAATGATTTTTTTTTTTTTCATTGTTTTGGAATTTCACTGAAACATATCAAATACAAAAAAAAATCTTAAATTTACTGAGGAAAATCTCATGCATAAATTACCGAAATAAAACAAGACTGATAATGATAGCAACAGATCAAAAGGAAAAAACAAACAACACTAAATAGGGAAGTACCATTTGGACAAATGCCACTCACCGGGATGGTAAAATCTCGCTATCAGATAAATGGTATCATAATGATGGTAATGTTGTCGTAAGAACGGTAGCACTGTACCGGAGATAAGACCTAGAACCCAATAAGGGAATGACGGCATTCTATTAACTTTACAATTGTTTTAGTTTGATTAATAAATGCTCACAACAGAGGTGTTACAAAAAAAAAAAGTTATATTACCAAATTATAGTATGTTCTTGAAGAATGTGTAATACTGTGAAACAACAGAAATATATACCGGAGGACTAATCAATTAGTCCTTCTTTACTCTTTCAATTAGTAGCACTGCTACTGTATACCAAAGAAGTAATCATTCTTTACACCAATACTAGTAGAGCAATACTTTTCCTGTTTACATTCATTAATTTGTTCATGAATTTAATTTAATTTTACATACGAAGGAGCAGGAAATATGCCATAGTAATGAGAAATTTTTTTATTTGATTAAAAGATATTTGATTCCTTTCTGTGGTAAAAATTCAAATTTTTATGTCAAATTTCAGGGACAAATGTATTTCTCTGTACTTGTATTCAAAAATTTGCATTAATTGTTTAAACTTAAAAAGAAAATATGAAAAGTGCTTTGGTGTATATTTAAAAAAAAAAAAAACAAACTTTATAATGTGTAGTTTTTTTACCCTTGTTTGTTCGTTCCATTTACATATATTTGTTTATTTTCTTATCAGCCTTATTTGACAATAATGTACTAACAACGGATATTTACATAATTTAAACTTTGTAATAAAAAAAAAAAAAAAAATATTATATTCGATAAGCATTGATTATTTACGTATTTCTTGCCTGTGTATAATTAATTAATTCATGATCAGTTCAAATTGCTGATTTTGATTCTTTTTTTTTTTTTTCTTCGATCAACAGTTTATTTCTTAACTGTGAAATTATCATTAAGAAATAACAAAGATTCAAATATTCCTAAGAATTCATGAAATTGTTTGGTACAAAATGAATATATTTGTAAAAAAAAAAAAAAAAAAAAAAAACAAAAATAAGAAAG
>PQVD01002933.1:2555-32491 GCA_003012265.1 Setaria equina
TGTAGGTGCAAAAAAGGGAAAATGATGTTAAATTGGAATTATTTTCATTTCGACTACTTTTTTTCTAATTTTCCGAATTACAGTTTTCTTCTTGTTTTGTAAACGAGTATGCTTAATTTTTAATTAAAGATCCGTGGATTTTCTTATTTCAAAGTCGAGTATATTCATTTTCGAAAGTTATTTGTTAAGTTTCAAATTATACTTTGGGTTATCATGCAGAGTTGACATGGTATTGGTTTGGCCTTGCTTAACAAAAAAAAAAAAAAGATTTTTCAGATGATAAGAACATTTATTAAGAAAGAAATTTGATTCGTTTCATTTATTTGATGAGTAGCTTTTTTTCTATCTTTCATTTATGCAATTGTTAATTCGATTGGTTCAAGAAATTTATGACTAATTAAAAGATAATTTTTTTCTTTTTTATCAGCAGATTTTTCGTCGGTTCATGGGCATTTTAATTGTAGTATAGTATAGAAAAATCAAGATAATGAAGTAGTTCAGCGTTGCATTTGTAGTAAAGTTAGTATCGAATGGAATAGAAATCTTTTGAATGTATATGGTTTCAAGATTCTTTGAAATCTGTTATGCTACTAAGATTTGTTTGCATTTTTTGTGCCAAGTCTAGTGATATAAATTGGATTTTAAAGTTCGTAAGTCAGAGGCAGGCTAATATCTTAATAAAAGTGACATTTCCAGTTTAGTAATGAATGCATGGAGCTAAATAGTGTCATTGTTATGTCTTCTATGAATTCTAAGCAGCGATGCAAAGACTTGTGACATTTTCATCGCTTGCTCAGAAACTTTTTGCTAAAGATTAGTGTGCGAGTGAGTTTGCTTAATGATTTCATTGCCATCTGATGGGAGTCTGTCTCATCATTTACTTCGATGATTTGTCCTCACCAGTTGTCCTTGCTTCTAAAGTTAGTTCACAGTTTTACAGAACGGCTCTGCCAGAAGTTCCATGCTTCTGTACTGAGAGGAAGGTCTTGTTGCTGCCTAAAGCATTGTCGCATCTGACATACCATCATCATCGCACTCACCGAGAAGGATGCCAGGTGCATAAGCTCTCTGTCTGGCTAGCACCCATCCGACCCAGTGTGTCAATTCCTTCTAGTCTCCTTTGCATCGAATGTCTGTTTATGTGTGTATGTGTGCCTTTCAGGATGAAGTTTGTTGTATGTTTTTTGCTTCCAGCATTTTAGCACAACCGCCACTTCTTTAACCAATTGTAACTCTGATTTGAACGAATATCACTATGCTATGCTATGCCCTTATCAATGTTCTTATTATTGTCAGCATCATCACTATCATCGTCATTTATATTTTCATTTTCACTACCATCACTGTCACTATATTTTATCTCTATTACTATCGTTATCACCACTATCGTCTGTCACTATTGCCATTACTATCGTTGTCATTAGCATCATAATGTTATCATGACTATCACCACTAACATTATCTCTATTTATTAATGACTGGCAATACAGTCAATGAATTTTGTATTTTATCTCGCATTTCCAATAGCAATTTTATAATTGTGATGATGTGATCCATCATTCTGCATATCAGTATATTTCTTTTTCTTTCGCTTCATATCTTCAAGTTTCTTCTCCTTTTTTGAAATCTGTTTCTAACTTTATTCTTGCTTCCTGTTCCTTTCTTTTATTTTTTGAAATAGGAAAATACTAATACAACACATCTTTATTTATAAAGAGTTGTTTTGGTGTTTTCCTCTCAATTTTATACAAAGTTTATTCATTCCTTTTCTTTTGCCTTTCTTTTTTCAGAAAATATTCTTTAAAAGCTGGATTTCAGCACAGCCAGAAAATTAAAAAGTTTATTTGTTGTTTAATTGAAGCAATTCCTAAAATTCAAGACGATACATTAAAACCATTAACTACTGTTGGATTTTAAATAATCTTCCATAGTTGTTATTTTTTGACGAAAAAAGTATATGCACTATTTCAGAACAAATTATTGGTTACTGATATATGTGTGTACTTTGAAAAAAAAAAAATTTTTTTTTTTGAAATTTAAAGAAAAAACAGAAGCGGAACCGATTTTCATCGCACTTTTTTTATTCTTCCGTGTGAAAATAAAATGAAGATAGAATGCATGTTCATTCCTTTTTTTTTTTGAATTCAAACATAGGAACTTTTTTTTATTCCTAAATTTCTTTTGACCTCTGTTTCAAAATGCTGTCATTACGAGACAGGTGAGACATATTTCATTGTGAAAATTGAAAAATGAAATAAAGAAGTGGAATTAAAAGTTCAAATAATAAGGAAGAAGGTCGAAGTATATTAAAGCTTCCTCAATGAAAACAAATTATATTTGGTGTCTTTATAAATGAATTCATTCTTTGAATACTGATTTAAGATTCTTTTTTTTACCCTTAATGCAGCTAGTACTAAATTGAAATCTTACATGATTGAATAAATAAATAATTCAGATTTAGGTTTCGTATTTATCTTGTATTCGAACAACAAAAAATTGTTTTTGTCCGATAACTCAATTATTTTTCTTATTCTCATTTGCTAATGAACATAAATTATCTGACATTATCACTAACTTTCTTTTTTCTTTGCTTTTCTTTTTGAATAAAATTATTGACATTGAATTTGATTGTTTAACTAACTTTTTCCTCGCAGAAAAAAAACTTAATTTTGAATGTTGTAAAATAGTGGAGATTTTTTCTTTTGTTATGCTGTTACTCCTGTTAAACTTCTCTTCAAACTAATTTCTCCCCCTTTCTCCTCAATTAATCATATGATTGTTTCATTGCGGGAGGAAATGTTCAATTTTTGTTTTTATATATATGAATTGTTTCATTCACAAGTTAATCTCTTTAAAAATGTCTTTGTTTTAGGAACTTTTAGACAATACGATGATGGACTCACCACTTGAAAAAGCCCGACGAATATTTCACATTGAAAATCGTACTATTGTTAATTGTCTGTCCGAATTTTATGGTACTTTGCTATTACTGGTAAGTTCTGACTTTTCTTTCGTATTTTCTTGAAGATTCTATTGTCTTAATGCTAGTATTCGCATTAATTTATTATCAACTTAAGAATGCTAGCAACTAATTTTCATTGTTTTAATGATGACTTTTTTTTGAAATTTGAGGTCAGAGTGAAGAATTTAGTTCAGTCTCTTTTCTTTTTTGTTTTATCTTTTTTTAACGAAGTTTTAACTGCAGAACCATTATTTAAGTTCTTGAAATCCAAAAAGAAGTAATTCCCTCTCCTTAAGGAAACAAACTTTTTTACCACTGTCAGATGATAATGAAAAAAAAATCCATGAATTCCAGAATCAGTTATACATAGATTCCCGTTTTCGTTTCTATATATTTAAAAGGAAAAAATTATTTTCCCAAGCGTATTAAGGGCTTCATTGAGCATGTTGGCAGTCTGTTACAGTGTTTACTTTTCTTTTTAAACTTCAAATTGATAGAAAAATAAACTTTAACGATAAATCAGACCAGTGAAGTGAAAATTCTTTTTTCATATTCTATTAAACATTTAGATAATTTGCACTTATTGCTGAAGGAAAGCTTTTAAAAAATTAACTTATTGAATTAAGTGATATTAAGAAATATCAAAAAAATGTTAAGCAAAAAGTATAATAATTGTCCTTATCACTATCAGTTTCCGTTAGAGGAAGAGCGGTATAATCGGTTGCGCTAAAAAGTCTGATCTTGCATTACGGTACACTTGGATGTTCATTTAAGTGGTAATGAAATTTATTTTACTATTTTTAGAAGCTTCTCCGTTTTGCAAGCGAAAAAGACGTGCTGGGAAGGCTGAAAATTTATTTGAGTCAAATAAATTGGCTAATTGCTTCCTAATATATATCGTTAAAAGCTTATATTACTGATTGAAAAAAAAAAAAATTCAATAATCGAGTGCCAATGTTTAAGATATAAATTGTGCTTGTTAATTTTGATGTAAATTAAACGTGATGAAAAGAAAAAAGAATTGTTTTAGTTTATTGGTATTAGTATAGTGCACCAATTTGATTTGTCGCATAAACAGTTGAATACGTGGATGCATATCAATATCGGTTGGGGTTTTACCATCATGTTTTGCGTATATACCTGCTCCAAGACGTCAGGTATACTCCTGGAAGCTTTTTTCCCTATGAGTACCTAATGAAAAAAGATTTGCAAGGATGATTTGCGTAATGATGATTTCCATTTACTTGGTTTCTAGAATATATTTTGGGAAATTGTGAACAGTTTTTGACCGAATTAAGAAATTTCACTTTAAACGTGTTAGTAATGCATTAAGGATTGCATTATTGTTTGAACAATTTTTTTATATGTGAGAATTCAAATTCTATGTAAATACTTGCATTTCAGACAGTTCCTTTTCTGTGTGTAATAGTACTTTTACCTTTAATGTTGTTAAGAACATTTTATGCAAAGCCTAAAGAAAATATTCTGCTTCTTGAATAACCACATTTTCAGGAGGGCATTTGAATCCAGCAATTTCGCTAACGTTTTACACCCTCGGAAAGTTGCCTTTTTCACATGTTCTCTACTATATTATCTGTCAGCTTCTTGGAGCTTTTATCGGCACAGCTTTTGCATATACTCTCTATTTAGGTATATTTCAAAATTATTGTGTGTGATTTAAAAACTTCGAAATATGTAAAAGCGTTTTCTTAATTATAAGTCACATATTTCATATTTATCATAATATGTTGCAACATAATTTTTTTCGCAGGTCACTCACTATATATGCGTTAAATCGTTACCTATATAAAGTATATCTTTTTAAATGTTCTCTAGGAATTCATCTCAGGGAAAAGAATAATGTTAGCAATAAGTGATAAAGGATATATATTGAGTAATAACTAAAGTTACACAAATTCCTGATGTTTTTTTTTTTTTTGCAAATCTTGTATGTAGAATTGGATATTAGAAATTTATAATGCCTGTATCATCGATATCTTTTTGAAATAATTTTTGCAAAAAATAATATATTCCAGATCAGACCCATCACGTCTTGGGTGATCTTCGTATTGCATCGGGTCCAAATGGTACAGCAACATTGTTTACTTCAATGCCAGCACCTCATGTTTCAAATACAATCGCATTTTGGGATCAGGTGAGTAATTAGTTTCTATTTTCAGCATGCTATGTTTTATTACACTCAAGTGCGGTAATCTAACGTAAGATTTATACGTTCACTTGAAATATAGATTCCTTTAACAAAAAATTGTATTATACAGATTGAGTTTTATTGAAATTAAAGTAAAATTCTTTATTCTTATCATAGCTGCATTTAATCATCTCTGTTTTAACTTTTAAAAAAGTAAATACGAATTTAATTTTGTCCGAAAACACCTTGGAAATGTTTAAGGAAGGCTGATAAATGGATTAGTTTTCTGCAATGTTTTTCTTTTTTAGTTTGTTGGTACAGGATTTCTAGCTCTTTTCGCATGTGTGGTAACAGATAAGCGTATGGAAATTCCAACTTCACTTCATGCTATTCTCTTTGGATTGCTGGTTGCAATGATTGGTATGGCATTTGGAATGAATCTTGGTTATCCAATTAATCCTGCTCGAGATTTCGCACCGCGTGTTTTCGCTGCTCTGATCGGATATGGTTGGGAAGTTTTTAGGTATAAATGTTTTTCCTTGAGTGCTTAAATAATTAACCTTTTTTAATATGGTGATAATTAGCTATGGATAGTTGTACTCGATGATTTATTATTTGTTATCTGCTACCAATGCTTTAAATGTTTCATACTCGCTCTTTTACAGTTACCATAATTACTATTTCTGGATACCGATTTTGGCGCCGTTCTTTGGTGCAGTCGCTGCAGCCTGGTCATATTTCATTTTTGTTGGTTTTCAAATTCCGGATGGACCGCCTAGTTATATAAAGGAAAATAAAGCTGATGGCGATGGTATTCCACTAAAAACCACGTATGTTATCTTCTTTTAATTTTGGTTGCTGCTGTCTGATTTACTGATATGTGAAATAAATTTTTGTTTTAATTACCACACTTCAGCATTCCATTATTTCATCACTACTATGAGGGGAATAATTTAATAGGCTGTTTTCCAATAAGCTTCTGAAAATGTTAGAGACATGCAAATGGAAATTAGCTTCCACAATATTTTTCACTCTTTAACCTTTAATCATTATGATCTTTTCAGAGATCTTGCATAGAGTCAGTGGAAAGAAATTAAGTCAAGAAGAAAATGAAATACGAGTGAATCGCGTGTAATGAATCCGGCTCATTTTTGAAAACTTCAATCCGAACTGAAAATTTTCTTGATTTGAACATACAATTTTGTCATTTTGTAATTCTCAAGTTAGCTAGTATTTTCTTGTAGTATGTCGGTCAGGAGTTGAAATTAGTTTAGTTAAATGTGAAGTTTAACTGTGCGCGATAAATTGGTTAGTGCTGCTGCTAAAATTTCGGGCGACTTCTAAAAAATAATAAATGATAGGATCCTGGTAGTAAGAAAAATTAATTTTTACTTCAATGATGATAAGATACTTCAAATCCTTGTTTTGTCGTTGACCGATATTTCACGGTGTTGATATAATAGTTATTTGTTTTCTTTTTTTTTGCTGACTTTTTATTTTAATAAAGAACAGTAGGAGTGCCATTTCTTCAGAGTTTTCCTCTCTTTTTTCTTTTCCCTTTTGTCCTTTTTTTGCGATGACGAGGTAGAATTACCTTTTGCTGAATAGACTTAATTTCGATTTTTCGAAGTAAATCGGAAAAATATTCATTTGAATTCTTATGGAGTTTCTTTTCTCATTGTATTTCAATCGATGTGAATGAATAAAGAATCATATTTAAAGAAGGCAAACGTGGAGATTTATTTTCAGAAAATTCTAGCTCGATTTTCTTCGGCTAGGAAAACTTTTAGTGAGCAAATGGGTAAGTCGAATTTCTTTTTTTTTTATTGTTAGACAAAATTGATTCTCCAAGACTTCGCATAGAATTTGCTGTTTTCTGTTTGTGGATTGAAGTTTCGAAAGGAGGAATTGTGCAGTAGCTTTACCTTTGCTACTGCTTACCAAGCATGTACGAAAGTCATTCTGTCTTAAATAATGGCAATGACACACTGATTATTGAATCAGCTAGGTTTTAATCATCTTTCAAAGAACAGTGGCACTGTTTCAAATTTTCTTGGTAGTTAATCTATGCTAGGGTTACAGTTGTTCCATAAAATTTGATTCTTCGTTTTTCTTATCAGATGAAGTAGTTTTGTTACTTAATTTATATGATGTTTCGAGAATGCATATTTGATCTATCAACATTGGTTAGCTGAAATAAACCATTCTCAGTTGAAACCTTTGAATTAAGTATGAAAAAAAGGCTGGGATGAAGGTGAAATAAATTTTAAGCTTGGGTTTGTGTGTGCGAAGGAATAAATGTTTCTTGGATTTTCTTTTTCGAATAAATTGCTTTTGAGTCTTCATTATCGAGTAAATAAGTTGTTTTTTATACTGTTAACTTACAATTAATCATATTGCAGGAAGTACTGCATTAATAATGGAAAGTTTAATGATTCTATATCAATACAATGATATATGGCGTGCTAGACACTGTAATAAGCATAATATATAACTTGAATTCGGTTGATGCATATTTTAATATGATGTGGTGGTTGTTTTTATTTAGCTATTTGTACTATAAATTTGGTTTAGAGTACAAGTACCTGTTAGGGAAATAACAATAAACCCATAATCAGTGTATTGTGCATTAAAAACAGATAATTAGCAGTTCTAGCCAGTGAATTGATGAGAGCTAAACTAGTCTGTATTCTGTGCTGTAAATTGCTAAGCTAAACGAAAACAGTGCTGCGATAATGAAATGTCATCTGTACTAGCCGATTCCGTTTGCCATCATTTATCGTTTCGCTGTTCTATGAATATTTTTTTTAATTATGCTGTCATCGCCATACCCGCTTTCGTAAAGTTTTTTTTATTTTTTTGACTATTGCAACTTGACATGTTAAGAAAAGTCAGATAAAGAAGGAATGTTGACATCTTAATGAATTTGAAATTGACGAATTTTGCACAAGCAGTGATAACAATTAGTGGCAATATCAGTTGCGTATCAAAAAAGAAGTCTTGTGACTGATTAGTTTTAGCTCAGCCACAGTTCAGGGTTAACTCGGTCCGCAGGTAAACTGTCATACTCAGCCTGTATTTCCCGTTAACTAACGTTCCGCAATGTACCTAGCTATTCGTTACTTTTGTACATTCCTCTGCATGCCTGTCTGCATGTGTGATTGAATTGATAATTCGAGAAACATTGAATTATTTTGTCACAGGACCTGAGGAAGAAAGTGACTGCTTTCTAACAATCTGTTACCTGTCCAGTTTTACTTCACTTCTTTATTCTTTTCCCAGGCGAATTTGAAATTTCAGGAAATTTTCAGCTCAGAATTTGAGACATTTCTCTAAGCACTATTCTAGAAATTTGGAAAAAGTATACGAAAGTTAGTTGAAAGGGAAAAGACTGACTTGCATTCCGTTAAACTTTCATCAGCTTGGACCCAAATTAGATCTTTTCATGGAAGTTGCCATAGATTAACTGGTATAGAATAAAAAATCAAACTTTCAAGTTGGAAGATTTTTGAATGGTTTGAAGAAGACACCAAAAGATGAAAGGTATCGCTAGTTGTCTCAGAAATATTTCGGAAGGATTATTGATGTTTGTTACTTGAATCTATTAAATCGTTCTCAATTTGAAACGGATCTGTTGGTATCACTTCGACTAACCTTTCACTTGAGGGAAAAGTTGAGCTTTATGATGGGATTTGTGACAAAAATATTTCTTTTTAAGGATAATAATTATGCAGTATTTTCCCTTTCCTTCCACAGTTCTCATCTCCTTTTCTTTGTAAAAAGATATTGGTAGTGCTAAATTTTAATAAATTGTAGCATATTTTGTTGATTTTTCGTTCCAGAATTGATCTTTGCTTTCATCTGCCTACCATTCCACACATTACGCAGTTTGGTTAAATATCAAAAACACGGAGAAAGGTTTCATTTTCTACTTTTTTAAAACTCACGACGCATTTGGCAGAAAAGCATCAATGGAAATGACGTACGTCGGTTTCGTCGCGTCATTTTAATTCAGTCGGAAATTGCGTGTTATTCTGTCTTTTTCTCAGGCGTAGGAATGCCATTGATAGTTGGCAACATTTTTGTATAATAAAAACTTCTTCATTGTTACCTCGAAGGACTGACTGAAAATGAAATTGTTCATATCTTTTGTAATACACTTTTAATATTTTTTTCAAACATATTAATCATTATTACACTTACTTTGATAGATTATTTCATTATCACTGAGTTTTAGTTTATTCTTTCCTCAACATTTCTTCCTTCGTACTATTAATGTATTTCAATTTAAATGCGGAAGTTCAACAAAAGTGCGATCTTTTTCTTGTCTGTTCCATTCGCAAGAAAAATTTGTTATTTCAAGAGGAAATCTTTTACTATTCAATTAATTAATGATACAATAATTATTACGATTTCATCTATTTTGCTTCTGATATATGCTATGACTATTGTAAAGTTGCGCTTTTTCCAAGATTTTTTAACTATCCTCAAATTGTTGAACCTTAGCATTTAACCAATTAAATGTGTCAATTATTCAACTGAATTTTGTCATTTGGTTGGCGTTTGTTTTTTTGTATCATCTGACAAACTGAGAATTGCATAGAATTTCATTGATTTTTAAGATTTTTTGAACTTTCGGGAGATTTTCGGAATTTTCGTCAACTCTCGGCGAAAATGGTTCTTCCTGTACTTGTTAAATGAATAAATCATTTTAATTGTGTTAAAATTATTTCAGATATAATGCATCTTTTGGAAGCTGTTAAAAGATATGCGCGCATAGAAAAAGAATTGGCTCGTAATTTACTCGCTGAATTTTATGGTACCGCTCTCTTACGAGTAAGTATTTTAGTTCGTTCTCCTTCCCTTTCTTCCTTTCATTTTTTTTTTCTTTTTAAATTTAAACATAACCTTTTAATTCGAAAACGTAAAAGGTCACAGGTCCAACATTCATTTCTTGTTAATTGATCTTTCAGGAGTTGTTTATAATTCTTCTTCTGATAATTATTCAAATTAATAAAAATTTTTCTGTTTAATATTAATGTAGTTTACTTACAATCTTTTTATTGTCTTTGGTTGGAAGAGTTTTCTTTAATGAAAAATTCAGTTTATTGGCACTGGTGTGATGGCTCAATTCGTACTCAGTCGCGGAACATCGAACACTTCGATACAAATTAATATCGGTTGGGGACTGGCAATCGCATTAGCTGTATATGTGGCATGGGAAACATCAGGTTCCTTGTGATACATTCTTCAGGTTTTGTTCCTATTGAAATTACCAAATTGAATGTTGAAGTTTGTAATATTGTGCAAAAAAATAAAATGGAAACTTGTAGGCGAACCGACAAAAGAATTAATTTTCGTTTGATGCATTTCGGAAAATTATCATTTTGTGGTAAATTTGCAATCGGCTACGTCACTTTAACCTATTATTCGTTACTTTTAACTATTATTACGTTCTACAGAAGCATTGGTTTCTATTCTAAAAATTTACAAATCCCTCAATTTCCTTGGTATTGCTTGATCAACTCTTGTTAAATGTACTTATTAACGTAATACTTAATTTGAGTGAATGAAGTTATGATTTAAAAGAATCATTTAAATTGTATTGATACTGGGAACTAATTTTCAGGTGGTCATGTGAATCCCGCAGTTACAGCGGCTCTATTCATTCTTGGTAAGATATCATTTATCCATAGCCTTCTATACGTTGTTGCTCAGATATGTGGTGCCGCTTGTGGTGCAGGACTAATGTATATAGTTTATAACGGTAATTTATTTAAATTTTTGCAAACGAATAATTTTTAAATCAATTTAGAAATTGAGTAAAACTCAGCCTATACTGCAATGGACGATTGATGTTGTTGAAAAGATGAAGTAAATTAGGCAGCAAATGATTCCATTTTTTTTTTTTCGTTGATCCATACGAATTGCTGAATTTTTAGAAGCGATAAATGCCTTTGATGGAGGCACTCGAGAAATAAGTGGGCCAAATGCAACAGCAATAATTTTTGTTTCATTCCCCAAAGCTTATCTTTCTAATACTGGCGCCTTCATTGATCAGGTTTTTCTCTCACTTTCAGGAAAATTAGTATATTTTTAATTACAATTAGCACATTGACTGGCCGTTTCATACACTCTTTATTACTTATTTGTTATTTCAGGTAGCTGGCACTAGCCTTATTGGTCTTTTTGTTGCGTTCTGCTGTGAACCCCAGAATAAAATCCCGAGAAATTTAATGCCAGTTCTTTTCGGTGTCATCGCAATGACCATCTCAGTGTGTTGTGGTTTGAATATGGGCTCTCCGGTCAATCCAGCTAGTGATTTTGGTGCAAGGGTCTTAGCTTCTTTAACTGGTTATGGAATGCAGCTATTTACGTCAGTCAATTAATTATCTCCAAATCTTAATTCCTTCTCTCAGTATTTCAAAACTTCCAGAAATTCTGCTTTGAATCCTAAAAATCCTTAGCTTTTCAGGTTCCACCACTACTTTTTCTTGGTCCCATTACTTGCACCAATTGTTGGCGCTATAATTGGTGCATATTCCTACTTGCTCTTTATTGGTTTCCACATTCCACAATCTACAGCAACGAATGTTGACGGACATGAACAGAAGGAATATCAAGAAGGTAAATTAAAACAGACTGAAGAATGGCAACTATGAGCGGCCGAAATTGTTTCTCTTGTCAGTTATAATTGAGCGAATATTGCTTTAATTTTTTGGTGATCCCGACACAATCACGAACAAGTACTAATATATGATCACAGTAATTTGTAATAATATATTGATGAGTTGCTGTCATGACAATCAAATATATGATAAAACAACAAAGAAAACAAAGTTAAAACAAACTGGATAATATCCAAATATAACCAATTACTTGAGCTATTTTATAAAGCAAAGTATGAACATCTCACCCGAATTAACCGCCATGGAGAGTAGAGATAAATGAGACGACATCACCATCTTCTAGTATCGTTTTAGGCCCTTGTAACAAATCCCAGTCCACTTCATTAACAAGCACCAATATTCCAGGCCGTACACTTCCACCATCCTTATCCAGTAGTAGATGTGACCTTGATTTGTCAGGTAACAGGTTAACATTTATATATTGCAACAAATCACCAACTGATAAAGGACCCGATTCATTCGGTATCTGGACATCGAATTCTTTTTGCATATCAAACAATGATTCCGCACCACCAGAAAATTCGATCTTCAAACTTAAAATACCCATTTTTAGCCTGAAACTGAACTCATGTAAAATTCCTTTCACAGAACGTTTATCGTTTGATATCTCACTCCAAAGTACAGCCATGTATATGATTATCTATCACTTAAAAAGCAAAATTGAAAAAGATCATTTCAGGGAGTGCTATACTTCAGGAATTTCAGAACACCTGTCTTCTTAAGATTTAATACTTCTAATATCTAATATTTTAATATTCTAAATGTCCGCTTATACTGCAACAAATTTCCATAGTCACTATTCTTAAAAGCTATTTCAAAATGAATTCCACCACCAAAGGCTGCTCTCTTCCGTCACACAGCACACGCACGTCCCCTCATTTACTCCACGAATCCAAACGTTACCACCCAAAACGCCCAATCTACTGTTGTCCACGTTGCATCGCTTAATAATGCGGCCCCACCTGACACTTAGTATTGAAAATTTTTGTTTTATCTTTACGCATGTTTTACAAAGATGAAGTATGGTTTATTGCTTCCGTATTATTCTTTTTGGAAAGACCTATTTATGATGCTTAGTCTGAGTTATACCTCAGAATTCTCAAACTCAGGGTAGATACAACACAATATCTAACAGTGAGTGATGAAATGGACAGTTGATAATTAGTGAGAGGATATTTAACCGTCAAATGGTTTAAATACAGAAGTAACATCTTGTGCCTAGTCTGGTGCGACTATTCGTTTCAGTAATTCTATACTTTACACTAAGGGCATTTCAAAATAATTTTAAAAGAGTTTGTTTACAGATGACCACTGTACGAAGACCAAATCAAAATCATATATATTTCAAGAGTAATGAAAAAACGGAAAGAGACAAGAAGCTTGAGGTGAATACATTGAAAGCTAATTTAGAGAAGGATGGAAAATGCATCCACGACGATGAGTCTTTTGCTAGGCTCGATTCGGGGTGTAAGTCATGGCGTCTGATTGTACGCAATTTGCCATTTAAAGTAAGTTTCGGTTTAGGAAAACAAAAACTTTTTATTTACTGGACAGAATTTATTGTTAAATCACTTTTCAACTTAAAAAGAAAAACAAGTACTGCGGAGCTCGGAACAGTAAATCTTCTGTAAAGAAGAATAACGCTTCCCATTGTAGTCATCCGTAATTGTTAACTGTATGAAAATGTTAGCGCACTACTTAATATGGTTAAACTTCGAGGGACCCTGCATTTCGCTCTGTATTCTCGTTTTCCAGACGACAGAAGAAGATCTACAGTCGACAGTTGGTAGCATTGGCCATGTCACGGAAATCGTCCTGCCAAAGTGCAAAGATAAACGATTCCCGAACTCGTGTGCTGGTTTTGCTTTCATCCAGTTTCGGAAACGTCAAGATGCCGTAAAGGCCCTCGAGAAGTTAAATATGTCTGAGGTTAATGAAGGAATTCATTTCGATTAATTTGTTTTATTTGAAAACTTTTAAAGTATTATTCACAGTGGCACAAAAACACAAACTTTAAACGAAATTTTCGGCTGTACCTGTCAATGCTGTTAGGATAGATAGAAGTTAGAGGCTTTTCCAGCTATTTGGAAGAAAAATTGCGGTCGATTGGGCTTTATCAAAAGATTCATATGAGACAGCAGTATATGAAGGTTCGTTTTTGTAATCAGTAGAAGAGTGGTAGCATTCATTATTGTTTTCCAAATTTTATCTGTTTGAGATTAATGTGTTTCTCTCATTTGGTATAACGTAAAATTAAATCAAGCTTTTTCTTCACGATTATAAATCTTAAACCAAAATAGTGAGCTCTTTGGAGTCTCCGACTTTATAATGGGATCCAGACTTTTATTGTTGAAATCAAGTGCGCATTTGTTTTCCAGAAAAACAGAAAAATCAGGCAGTTAAGGAAGAACTCAAAGAAGAAGTTGAATCGATTGATAGCAGTGAAGTTAAGAAGGAAGAAAATGCCAATATGGAGATCAAGCGAGAGATACTAAGCGATGACTCCTCCGATGAAGGTATTTGCGGAGTTGAAAAGAAGGCAAAAAGACAAACTGAACAAGAGTTTAAGGAAGACAAAGGAGTTATGGAAGGACGTGTCATATTTATCAGGTTGCTACAACTAATAGCAGTAATTATAACGCCTTGATTAAAATGTAGTGAAGGATAGATTGTGGAACATCTTATTATTTTTTTTTTTTTTTCAAAAAGGAATCTCATGACACCGAGTATTGTAAATAACTTATTCAAGATACTGTGCAAATATGCGTTGATGGAAATTTTGAATGCAGTACTTCAAAATTCTCTTCTGTAATTTCTCTAATGTTTGTATTTCAGAAATTTGTCATACGAAACGACGGATGAAACATTAAAGAAAGCACTGTCGAAATTTGGAAAAATTTCATTGGCAATCATTTGCTGTTACGGGAGTAGTGGACATTCAAAAGGAACCGCCTTTGTGCATTTCGAAACAGCGGATGAAGCGAACAAATGCTTATTTGCTATTGACCAAGTAAAGGGTAGTTAAATCATGCACGAAATTTTTTCCAAAGAAACATCATTTGATTAAATGCGAGCTAAATGATGTTTTTATCCTAAAAAGTACGACCTCAAACGTTGCTTGTTCATATTTTTAAACACTGTCTTTTCTTACTAGTATTTAATGAATTCTAGGCTCCTGGTATTTTAATTGATGGTCGCCGAATTTTCGGCCACCGTGCATTGCCAAGAAGAGAAGCAGCGAGAATTGAAAAGGTATTTACAGTTAATTATGTTCCACGAAGGTGCAGATGGGAGAAATTAAACTGGTGAAAGATGTTGGGATTTGAGTTTCTTCTTTCCAATCCTTTTTTATTATGTTAGATTTGTGCACTTACTCCTTTTTCCTTTCCTTCTCCGAACATTTGGCATTTCTCAACTGATGGATTAGTCGTGTTATCTTCAACATCTTCAGTGCAGAAGTACTTCCCAAACTATTCATCTCGATTCAGCCACAGTATATTCCTGTGTTATTTTCATATTTGTAAAACTTTATTTCAAGGAAAAACTGTCAAAGAAGCCAAAAGACAAACGAAATCTTTACCTCCTACGTGCTGGCTTTATACGACCAGGTACAACTTCTGCAGCTGATATGAGTGAAACTGACGCCAACAAACGAGCACGCTTGGCAGTATCGGCACGGCAAAAGTTAAAAAATCTTCATATGTATGTTTATTTTGATCTTTTTGCTTCAGGATCACGAATTCACATTATGGGAGCTCGTGTTTACCGTTTATTCTGACTTTAAATTTCCACTTATTTCCCTGTTGGATTATGAATCTACTTTTCACTACGCTGTAAACTGTTTCACATGCTTTCGGCCAAGAACCACTCCAATCATATAGGCCAAATTAGAACCTACCTTCTACATGCTGGCTTTCCGCATACTCTGAGTAATGCTACAGTTGTATCTCCCTAAGTATTTCTGGTCATTTTTTTACTGTTATTTACTTTATTCTAAAATGTGACCGAAACTGGAAGAAGAAATCCAAAATCATGTGGAGTTCAATATGAAAGGTGATTAAAGAAGCAAACTTTTAGGTTTGTTTCTCCGACACGTTTGGTTGTTCACAATTTGCCGAAATCTTTAACTGATAAAGCTTTTAAATCGCTGTGCTTTATTGCGGCAGGAAATCCAGATGCAAAAATAACTGAAGTATATATTTTTTTAATTTTAATGTTTTATGAAGATCAAGTTAATCGTAATTTTGAAAATTACAGTTCATTGTCCGTCTAGTTTTTCTTTTCTTTCTTTTTCTTCAAATTATACTAAAGCTTTTGTTTTGTCCATCATCTTTCATCATGGGTACTACCTGCCTGAAGACAAAAGAGCTGTTTGCTCATCTTCTAAGGTTACTGCCAATTTATTCTTTTATAATTCTGATAAAATTTGAAATAACAGCAGCATGATAGTAATTGATGTTTAGTCTTAGCTGATCAGAAGTATTTTCAGTGTCGAATTTGGAGAGATAGAAATAAATTAAATTCATCTGGAGAAGCTTCATCTCGTGGTTTTGGTTTCGTCAATTTTTTGGAGCATCGGGATGCGTTGTCAGCTATGAAAAACTTGAATAATAATCCAGAGATATTCACGAAAGAAAAAGTTTGACTTAAATCTAAATATCTTCAAGAGGCATAAAAGCTAAGAAAAACTCTAAAATGCAATATAATTGATTTTAATTTCTTTTAAAACTCTGTGTAATGTTGGTAGATAGCAGTGCAGTCTATGCTGAATTAGAAGTGTAAAATCTGTCATTTTGAAATTTGGCCGCTGCAGATTTGGCTTCAGCATATGGTTTTTAATGACTAACTCTTTATTATTTTGCTCGTAATAGATATTGATTTGTGGTATTCATATTATAAATCTTAATATTTTCAGAGGCCAATTGTTGAGTTTTCTATCGAGAACCTGGCTGCTATTCGGCTTCGTGAATCCAGGCTGAAGAAATCGCAACAAAACCAATCAGATAATGGGGAGATTTTATGTATCAGGAATAACCAAGATTTAGAGCAGACAAAGAAACATCTTTCGGCTGGTGGACAGAAGCCCTTACCTTCTTATTTAGGACCGAAAATTCGAAAAAAAGATGCAAATGCGAGAAAAGCTCAAGTAAGTATTTAGTAGCTCTAATTATGTTATTTTTTTTTTAATTTTTGAATATATTTGGAATTTTTCTTGCTTGTTAAAATTAATGCTGTTTTTAGAAAAAAGGAAAAATGAATGAAGTAAAAGAAAAGGTTGGGAAGAAAAGGAAGCAACAAACAAATGTGTCTGGTGTTTGGCCAAAGAAGAAAAGAACTAGTCGAACTAAGCAGCTTACGAAATATCTTACTTTGTCAGGCTGATTTGATGAGTTATGATGATTTCTTTGAGCTCTGAAGTTTAAATTTGACTTGGAAATTGTTTTGACGAGTTGATATCTATTTTCTGCAACTTTACTAGAAGTTAACTTCTAACCTTAATTTCTGTAGAACTGGGAAATATTGTGAATTTGTTTTTATCTGAGAAAAAGTTTACCGTATGTATGACAACAAAATAATATTAAAATACTTGGGAGGGTAATTATGAGAATGTCCAAGTTAGAAACAAATCTTTTTGGTCATCATCAATTTTATTTTGTCGTACTTGACGTATTCGAACATAAGTGATGGAAAGACAAATTTAGTATGAATTATTGACATCTTAGCTCATATTTCATAAGATATTTGTGAGCGAAAAAAGGAATCTGGAGCGTTTAGATGCATAGGACGTCTTTTCGTTGAATTATTGACTCTTTGAATTTGTTTATTCTTTATTTTTTGAGCAAATCGTGAATAAAATCGTATGTTTAAAAGACTTCTCATATTTCATTTTGTCTCCACGTGACTGTAAATTATCTAGAAAGATTTTGATTTTTAATTTCCACTCTTATTAAAATAGTTTTTTTAGACATGAAACTAATTTCAGTGAAGAAATTCTTCATTTGCATTTTCCAGTTCAATAAAACTTGACGTCAGGAAGATGCCGTTAGAGTTATATATCTGGAAGTGTTATAAGCGGCATAAAGTTTTATATTCTTTATTTGTTCTTTTGCAGGACTTGAACGATGAAGACCTAAATGATTTAAGTCTCGTTTTTTTTTTTTCTTTTTTTTGTCAATAAATTTGTGATTTGTTTCTAAGTATTATTACCTTGACATATAGTAACCTACGACGACTTAGGTATTAATAATTCTCATGTAAATTAGCTCTGGTTTATTCCTGAGATCGATTCCTCCGTTATGATTAAATCTCTACATGGTTATATAACTTTGATGAATATTTTTCTGCTCCTTACAAGATTGTTGTAAATGGTGTGAAGTTTGTGGGATCGTTTTAGATCTAAAGTAGAGTCAGATATCTTATTCTAGCTTGGGCTTCATCACTGGAATATAAAATTGGTTTCTTGCTAAGCAGAGTCATTATGTATATTAATAGTTTTATTGATTGGAACTTCTGGAAATTGTTTCAGATTGATTCAGCTGGGAGGAGTGAGCAGTTCTGGGTGACTAAATCTTCGAATTATGTGAAAGTTCGTATTCATAATGCGTTGTTTATCGTATGATTTGGGAATGGCTAAGGAAATTCGTTTGGTAGTGCGAATTAGCGGTGATCATCTATCTCTGGAAGGATTACGACGAGCACTGTATAATTTCTTATTTGCTCGTGCTAACCGTGGTAAATTTATCCTGCAACTGGGTCTGAACAAACATGGAAGACAGCCACGGGGTAGGAAAATTGAGGCGATTTTAGATCGATATGGATTAGAGAGGGATGAAGGACCTGGAACTGGTGGACCATTTGCTCCTTATTCAGTTTCGAAACGTTTGAAAACATACGCTGATGCAGTAGAACGTCTGATTGATACAGGCCTGGCATACCGATGTTTTTGTTGTGGTGACACATGGAAAGAAATGGATCCAACGAAAAAAGAACCACCAAAACTGCTTCCTTGTTCGAGAAGTTGTTTCACAAAAATCCATAGTGAATCAAGGAGCATGGCGGTGGATGGCCTGCCACATGTTGTTCGCCTGAGAATACCTGATCGGACATACCAGTATCAAGATGTAGTGCAAGGCGAGTTATCCAAACGTTTGCCCGCTACGGATCATTTATTGCTAAGACCAGATTTTACGCCAACATCATTTTTCGCCGATACTGTCGACAGTCACACCCTTTCCGCAAGCCATCATGTTGCCTCCTCTTCTCTCGATTTCCTGCAACTTCCCATTTATAATGCATTGGAATGGTGCATCCCAATATTTATAAATATTGGAAGTCTGAGGCTTCGCAGTGGTTCACGCTTGCTGACGTATAGTAGCGCACGAAGCTATGTTAGAACATATGCTTCTGTTGACGAACTGTCAGTTCTGAACTTTTTATTAGCTCGTCGTGGCTTGCGGAAGAGCTCCGTTAGTATTAGTCGTTTGTATAGTATTGATGAAATGATTGCTCATTTTGATGTTAACACTATTGCCGCTAGTACATTATTGCTCAACACATATAATTTAATGAAACCAGGAAAACAGGAAACATTGCTGGAGCAACAGCTTGAATTAGATGAAGAAGTGAGACTCTTAGATATGTTTGACCGAAATTTTTTTGAAAATATAGAACTCTCGGATTCAATACCGAAAAACGATTTTTTACCAAAACCGATTCCAGAAAGATGATTTATGATTACTTCAGAGCGTTCAAAAAACACTTTCGAAAGATAGCATGGGAATTATTGTTCACTTAGTATAAGAATATATTAAAAACATCGTAATTTTTTCTTCGTTTTAAAAATGAAAATTGAGTCTGATTATAAAATCTTTAGCTCATTCATTTATATATGTAGTTATGAACTTTAAAACCTTGCCGGTGTTGCCTGTTTGAATGACTTCAATATTATTAAAATTATCTGTATTTTCGACGGAATTCAATTAGATATGGAAATGTTGTTCGATTATGCATACATTTATAAATATCCATTTTGATTTTTATAAAATTCTTCAAATTATGGTTTTATGTGTTTGTTGATTTATTGCGTTTAAAGTAATTATATATTCCCAGAAAATTTAACAGATGTTTTACTAATTAAAGATTGATATAATACTGCACACTGTCCCTCTTAATTGTACTATGCTTAGTCGCTGGATTCTTCTCAGAAGTATAAAATACTTTGAAGAATTGCAAATGCAGTAACGAATGCTGTTTAAATACTGAATGAGAAGTATCTTATATCAGATATCTCGGTAGTTCCAGTCTGCTAAGGTTTTTCAGCAACTAATATAGAAGCAAGGGTATGTTTAAAAGTATTCGTACAATATCAAATTGTAATTTTAATTATTGCCACCTAGGGTTGAAAATAAGGCGCTGGGATATTGGAAAATAAAAAGATATCGCTGAGTGCAAATTGGGCGTATTTCGTCGGTTAATTTTGTTAAAGGTGTTTCTTCAGATTCTATCTAAGGCGTAATGTATGACGATAACAGTTACAAATTACGGGAATTTTTGAAGAAAGTCAGAAGTTCATATGTGGATTATGACGATTATTGGATTGAGAAATTGGCAAAAACTCTACCAAAAGGCTATTCGTTTCTCCGTAGTTCTTAATCCAAAACTTTGTTTTTGATTTTTCATCTTTTAATTGAGTTTAGTTTTTCACTTTCGACATAAAATTAAAATTTTCGAACTTTACTATTCTTAAACTATTAATCAAAAGACTAAACCCTTTATGGAATAATGGGATCCAGTTCTGGTATATATCGTATTTAACGTAAATTTTACACGGTGCAATGATTTCAGGAAACGATACGAATGATGCATTAATTCAGTCATTGAAATCTGGAGCGGGCAAGCTATCAAATCAAAGCAACTTCTATTTCATTCATCTTAGTTTAATCAAAGAGGTGAAGTTTGTTTGAGTTTGAACACGTGTAGTGGGAATGATTCACATATTTGATTAATCCGAAAAAAAGATGATGCAGTAAAATCAGCCGTAATCAAGATTTTTTTAAATTTTCCAAACATTTTGGTTAAATCCGAGTTTTTTTTTTTTTGAGAGTTGCAAAACATTTCGAATTATTCATAATTTTTTAGATTGTATCTGCTGGTGACAGAAATTTCTGGGATTGTGATTTTATTAGACATGTTATTCGGCAATTTTCTAACAGTAGAACGTTTGATGGCTCGGCAAGAGTTATGAATGCTTTGTTTATGCTTTACTGTGAGTTGGAGAGAAAGAATTTTCCTTATGAAGATGAAGGTACTACTGTCATATTTCCGAACTTGAAGAATGTTTTTCAGATTTTTTTTTTGTCAAGTATGTGGACCGAAGAGTGAAAAATGATCAGATGAAAATTAATGCAAAGAAATTCTTAAACACGAAGAACGTTTCTTTTTGTAGTACTTCCCGTAACTACATGCAGTTTCGCTATAAAACCAATCAGTTTAAATGAAAGACAATTTTCTCAGGAAATTCATTTGCATTTATGATCTTTTTAGCCTAACCACATATGCATTCATTGTAACATTTCACCATAATTTCGTCTGATTTGAACAAGAAAATTTTTTTCAGAAGCAGTTCAAAAAGCCCTTCAGTTGCTGAATGACGACATTAATTCAGGTCTGAAAGTAACTATATGCAACTACCTAGACAAAATATTTGAAAGGAAGTATAATGCTTGTTGGGCTTCTGCCATTGTTGAATTGTTGAAAATGGCCAGTTCAGCCGATATACATTCGAACGGTTCTGTTTGGCGCAAAAGGTTAATTCATAGTTTCTGGATTCGTTTTTATAACTAAATTGAAACTCTAATTTGCTAAGTTGTATGTTTAATGGGAGTCTGAAATGTCAGTAAATGCTGTAATTGTTCTGCTACACATTGGAAGTGATTTTTTTTTCTTCTTTCAGATTATCACAGTTCCTGTTACATGATCTGAGTTTGATATCCGTAGAACAGTCTCAGGAAATTTTTGCATTGGCGAAGAGTCTTGCAAATCAAAGTGAACACATAATTATTTCTGACTTTGAAATCATGTCGACGAATTTCCATTTTAGCAAACTTTTGGCTGAACTTGTGTAAGTTTGGTATTATGCGGTTATTGTATATTTTTGCAATTTTTTTTAGTTGCAGTTCAAATATTAAAAACAATTTGATATGAAAGGAATAAGAAATTTAGGCTTTAAGTTAAGGTAGTTCAGAAATAATCCTGCAGTCAAGTTTAGTGACAGCACTGAAGTTCATATGTTAAACTTTATAAAAAATCACTCTTATTTTCTAGTCGGTCTTATGTGAGAATGTTGATTTCAGAAAGTGGCTGAGTTGGGTCTTTTTCAATTACCCTTAATGCAATTCCCTATAAATTCAAAATTATCTCACCTTCGTAATCATCAGAAATTTTTGTTTTAGAATATAAAGGGAGGTAATACTCACTGATACTGATGAAAAAAACTAATTTTTATAGGCATCAAAAGAAAATGGATGGAAAAATATTTTTCGATGGTGACTGGTGTTCTGTTCATTTCAGAAATGAAATTTTGTTACAGCTAATTGCTCTGTGAGCTTTTTCTTTGTTTCTGTTGTTAAAATATTGCTCTATCATTTTCAATTTAATTCCAGTCAATGAGTATTTTTAATTTTTCTTTCGTTAGTTATGTGTCTAACAACCTTGGTTTTATCTTTGTTATACTACCTATATTCTGTACTCCTTTAGCCTAATCGATTAACGCGAAGATAGGAATTAAAAAGTGCAGTATGAATAATTAATTTTAGAAGAAAGAACTGAAATCCTTAGCTACAGCGATAATCAGAGCTAGTTAAGGTATAAATGAAGAAAATATTTTCGATGCTATGTCACTAAAGCCACTTAATGATGCTGATAATTTAGAGGGCATACAAAACTAATCAAGGTAGTGTGGGATACGCCGAACTTACGTTTGCTGGATTTAGTTCAGCTGGAGCATTATTTCGATAATGGTAATTTTTTATCCATGCTATTTCTAATTCTCAGTTTATCATTCCTTGTCCCATTAATACAACTCAGATTTCCTTTTCTGTTGCATTCTATGTCCATTCTTTGTTATATTTTATAAGTAAATAAGTTTCTTCTTTTTTTTCATCTTATTTAGCAAGCTATTTTGATCGAGGTTTATCCACACTGTGCAAAGAACGTAACGGATTATCAGTTATCAGATTTATTTCAAGCCTTAAGAATCCATCAGTCGATGCTATTGGTTCTTTGTATGATGCTTTGGAACTTTGTAACATGGTAGGTTTGCAATTATGGTAGTTGCTACTAAAATTTTTGGCAAGAAAAGTTTTGAAAATCCTTGTTTACCTTAGAGAGAGAAAAAAGAAAGGCAATTGGCAGGATGATCAGGATTCACATAGTGCGTCAGTCGCGTGGAATTCGCTTTTTTTCTGTATTTCCTCGACTTTATTGTAATAAAAATAAAGTTAAAGCTGTTGAAAGGCTTGATTTTCAGATAAATGCTACGATTTTGGATGCGTTACTACAGAAATCGGAAGCTTGGAACCTTAAATTTATTCCGATTTTAGCATCAGAAACCGTCAAAAAACTTAGTTCACCAAAATGGGAGTCCAGGGATAATGCTTTAAGTTATCTCACAGTGCTAGTTAAATATGGATATAATGGCCACTGTAAGTTACATTTATATTACAGAAACACATTGTAGTTTTTTAGATACTCAATCACCTAAAAAGAAATAATGGTTAAGTTAATGCATACTTAAATCGCTTATTTTCTCCTAGATTTGACTAGGCATATTTCCGACATGGCTAAAAATGATGAAGAACCATATGTTCGGCGCGAAGCTCTGATTTTTTTAAATCAAATCGGGAATCCAGAGGATGTTACCAATGTGGCTGCATATATACTACTCTCAGATTCCGACTCAGTACCGAGGTAATTCTTCCATTCTATGGATCCTGAAAATTATAGTCAGCAATCAATTTTTTTTTAAATTATTTATTTGAAATTCAATATCTTTTCCTGCCTTTTCTGAGGAGAATGTAATGGAGTTTCATCTTCAGCTCAATTTCTGTTGCTATTACATGGAGAGGTCTCTTGACAGAGTCCTCTATTGCTCTTTTTTATATTTCGTTTCTTGCTTTTATCCTTTATTTTTCAGTTCCTTCAGCTCCACCCTTAATTTGAAATTAGCCGATCATCTTTTGTAGTACATGATTTTCGTATGAGCAAAAGAAAATAGTTGGGACTATATGATTCACTTCACCCTTTGTTTCACTACAGATTCGTTAATTTCCAGAATTGAGGCTATTCAAGTGCTGCAAGATGGTTTGCCACAGACAGAAAAGCTTTGCCTTGATCTTGTACCAAAAATTTTATATGATGAAGATATCGCTTTGCACCGAAAAATTATTGATTTATGTGCCAATTTACTCACCGTTAGTATAAATCAGGAACTGAAGGATTCATTGGTGAAATTTCTTGAGGTTAGTTAATTAGTTAATTTCGTTATCACTGTTTATACTTAAAACAAATAAGGCTGTAAAGAACTTATGATTATAAAAAATTATGCTCAATATATCTCAATAAAAGGCGTGGTATAAGTAAATGTCATTCGTTAGTACGTATTAGAGAAATCATACTGCACACATAAGTTATTTTTTATATCTGAACAAAAACATCAGGATGAAGTAGATTGCTACGAGGAGTTGAATGAATTGTTATTTGGAAGGAACAAAGGATTATCGTTGCAACAAAAAGATAGCGATGATTTGGAGTATATATTTAATGTTTTGGCACAGCAGGATGAGGAAGAATTTGATAAGGACTGTTATGACTTGTAAGTCTTTCAGGAAAATGAAGTTGCAATTATCATAGTCGAAGATGATGCCTGCTTATAACTGGAATAGAAATGTGCATAAAAGGGGAATTTTTTTTTTTTTTTTTATACGAAATATGATGACACAGCACAGACTTATTTATTCCTCTGTTTGATTTGCTTTATTTTTTTAAATTAGGAAATTGTAATTTTTTTGAAAACATCAGTTTAGCAAGCAAAATAAGGATAAGAAAGCTCCTAACATGGATTTTAAATTGTTACGGATCTTTGGAAAACTTGATTGGTTGATAAGATCACATATCTGGTTTAAATTTATAATCAAATACAATAAATACTCATTGAGAACTGGTGCAAATGAAATTTTTAAGTGCAAATGGAAGAAATTCAGACAAGATATCAGCCTGATCGAAACTCACAGGTCTAAAGAGTGTCAAACAACAAACAATCACTATGCTATCTCCCAAACTACAGGAATTAAAGATTATAATGAACGAGTCTTTAATGAGGAAAAAGTAGAGAAAAAAAGCAGTTAATAACAGATTCTTATATCCCTAATACCTACACCCAGTCAGAAAAAACAAAAGTCTTAATAAAGTGATAAAAATTAATTTAGGAAGTGAACTTTTCCTAAATTAAATGGAAAAAGAAATAAATGCATTCAAATAAAAATAGTAATACACAAAATCAGAATATTTTTGAAATATAAATGAATGAGACTTCAAGATGAGAAGGGAATATATGTTATCTTATAAAGAATGATTTAAACAACAATAAATATGAAAAGTAAATGGAAGAAATGAGCAAACCTATCCGGAAGTTAGCAGTTTAAAATAAGCAAAGTATCCTTCCTTAATCACATTTATTAATACCTGCTGATATATCTAAATTTCTATTCGGATTAGATCATTTTATGTCGTGTATAGGTTCACGTATAGTTACATATTGCAACTGTATCATTATCTTTGAAGTCAAATGTTGAAATCACCTCTAGTTAACAAATTAACGACTAATCATCAGTGTTTCCAAAGTCACTGCCTTTCCATTTAGCATTGTATTTATTTCAAAATATTCAATTTCACCCCTATTTGTTTCGTATTTCAGAAAATTCATTCCACCTTTTTTTCAAATTTTTGCTTGATATCAAGGTAATGAGCTAGAAATTAAAAATAAGGGATCAAATAAATCTATATTTGAAAATAAGGTACAAAAGTCCTGAATAAAAAAAATAATTCTATTCGAAATCATACTTTCAGACAATATTCTTGGTCCTAAAAAGTGGTTGAGTTTTTGTCCTTCTGAGGTATAATTTGTGTTAAGGTATTCGGGTCATTTCCATGTAACAAGTGAAACTTCATTTAAATGTACGATTTAAGAAGTGATGAGGAAGATGTGACACGTGCTGATTCGTATATTTTCGTAGCTATATTTCTGAACTGTTGAACGTTTTTCATTTTCTCAAAAACACAAAGCTTGTTCATCAAAGCAATGAGGCAAATGTACTTCGAAAAGAGAGAAAAAACATTTAATTCAAAGAAAATAATAGAGAAGAATGAGAAATTCACTGAGGTATGACACAATAATATATCTGTATGATGATAGAAATGGTGTTTTTATGATTATTTCAAACTTTACCTAGAGATATCCAATTAATTCTTCCAAAAAGAACTGGTTCAAATTTTCATCGATGATGACGGTATTGTTATATATCCAAATAAAGCAAAATTATTTGAGAAATTTTTTAATCATGTCATTGAATTGCTTTTGAAATAGATACAACAAAGATTAACACAAAAATTGATTTCATTTATGATTCGTCCTCTAACTCAGTCTTATTAGTCAATCAAATTTGTTTCTTTTAGCAAACACAAACAGCATTCGTCAATATTAAGTAAAGAAATTTTGTCAAGAGCGTATTGAAATTGGATAGTGTGAAAACTGATTAAATAATTCCACATTAGACAATGTAGAAAGAATGTGGATAAAGAAAATGATAATATCAACTTCACTTACTTTTTATAAGTTTGTTTTTCTTTCATCCATTCATTTGTAGTCATCAGTGTGCTATTGTGTCTTGGTTTTCATAAGAACTTTTAAATCTTTTTTGCGATTACTACTTCCTTCAGTTAAAATAGAACTATTTACATTCGGATCCAACAATTATTTATAATAGAAAAAAAGCTATCGAGTTTCCTTTCTTCATATTTTTTTTTTTTTTGAAGTGACTTCAGAGTTGCAAGCAGGCTAGAGTTTTTTCCATTATTTGAATAGCAGTAATATTCCTACTGCTAATGTTGCTAAATGATTTAGTTGCATTCCATAAATGAAAAAGATTAACTGAAAAAATCTTTCGAAAAGAAACAGGATGAGAAACCTCGAAGAGGTGGAAGGATTAATTTCATTTTATGCTAAAACAATTCTGTTTTAATTTTTGGGTAAAAAAAAAGCAATACATGAATCGTCGTGCTTTACCATTCGTATTCCTTACATCAAGTCATAGTTTTCTCTAATTAGCAGTGAACAGTTGAACAGTGCTTAAGGAAAAGGTGAATGTTTCGCGAGACATTCACGGAATGGATCATTGAATTGGGAGTGATTGAGAAATATGGTCAAATATGGCCAGAAATGCGAATTCCCGAATACTATCGAAGCTGATCGAAGAGGACAGACGATAGCTGTAACAGAGAAGATCCAATTCGTAACCTCAGTTATCAATGAAATCAATTGGAAATAGAACTGTTGAACAAAACATGCAAAAGTGGTGAAATCATAGATATCGGAAGGAAATAATTTCATTTTAAATAGTAATCACAAGATTAGTTTCGTGTAAATTTTATTGTTTCCACTTCAATTAAAAATTGATGAGAATAATTTGATGCATGATTTACAATGTCTATTAAAAACNNTGAAATTTCCAGGAAGATTTTACCAAAACGTTAAAATTCATTTCCATTTTTACAGACTTAAGTTTTATGCAATTATTTTCCTTTTTGAAGCATATTAAGCCCAGTAAATGTCAGCAAATCCCAACATAAATTTTTTGGATTCATCTTTTTTTACGTATGCGAATTTATTTCAATTTTTTTCCGACCCATCAAAACGCAAATTATTAATTATTTAGAAAATTTAACGCACTAAACTTAATACAAAAAAAATTTATGAAACACGAAGGAATGACTAGTACAACAACTACCTAATAGAAAAGAATCTATTTATGCTATCACTAAAATCACATGATCATCATAACTCTGTTACCATTAGAATGAATAAACAAATATTTGTTAGCGGTAAAACATAACAAATAATGGAATTTCACTATTTAATGCATTAGAATATTTTATCAATTTACAAGATTAATTCAAAAGTTTTTAAAAATAATGCACTGAATAATAATATTTTACAGTTTAGCTTGGAACAATATTTTCATCGATTCTTTTTCACAGTAGCACAAGCCTACTCTATTGTACTCTATCGCAACTTTGTAAAGTTTAGCAAACCTTTCTCAAGCCTAAGGTTTGCTGCTGGTTTGCCAAATTTGAGAACTGTAGCGCTAGGTGAGAATGATTGTGCTGTGCTACTTATATAGATTGTTATGAAAATTTGGAAATCTTTCCATTTAATAATACTATACATTATATATATGTGTGGCTTAATGATATGAGGAGGTGTTTTTGAGTTGAGCGGTACGCAGCAATAATTTCAATTAATCAAGAAGCGTGAAATTTGATGATTTACAAATTCGTAGATATTTGCATAAATATATTTTGCGAAAGTGTTGGAGTTCATTCCGATTTTTACGAACCTGCGTTTAGCCAGATATTTTGCTTTTTGAACGTGTAAGGAAGGCTCAGACATGAGCAAAAGTAATCGCATTATGACCGATTCTTAATAAGATAGTTCTTTTTTTTTCGATTAATTTTCACCGTTGAGGGATTGCTGGAGGATTTTCAGTAAGCACAGGAAATCAACAATGAAAACAATCATCCTCAACTCTAGAAATTTAAAAAATTATGTTTTTTTAGAGGGAGATTATACTGATTGGTTATTCGTGTCTTTTTTTTTCGTGAAAAATTGTGCGTCACTTCCTCATTGTATTCCTCATTAACTTTTTTTAGTATTTGTCTTGTTGATTAAAATGCAAATCTCTGGACAAACATTATTGTTATGATGTTGTGCGATAAGTACAAGTTTTAATAAAACATTTAAAATTTCGCAAAAGCTGTTCACACTGATTATTTGAATTTTATTTTAAAAATATACAAAAATTTCGAGTAAAAGGATTACTCTAGATTTCCAGAATCAAAATTTTCACCATCTTTTGAATAGGTAGAATAGCCTTAATGAAATATTCTTTCCTGATTCTGCCCCAAGCCGTCTTCTCCAACAACACTTAAAAGGAAACATATGATTTGTGAAGACGGTAAGAAAATGAAGTTTGAAGACAATTCAGCACAAGTAAAGGAGAACTATCTGGATTCGAAAGTTTTTTTCTTCATGTTGCTGTTAAGTGCGAAAACATGTCTCCGAAACTAACAGTTTTTCAATTTATATAAATTCATTTCACTTCATCAATTTGTATGATTCTGTATTTCCATTATTATGACTAATTAAATGTCATCACTAAGGCCTGTAATGAAAATGAAACGAGAATAAAAAATTGCAATTTCTTTGTCTCAATTGCTTTTGTAGGTTTCTGAATATCATTTACCTATTTCATAGGTGAATTTTCCACAAAATACCACTTTACAGATGAATTATTTGTCTGGAATGTTCAAAGAAGCAGGAAAAAAATAAATTTTTGGAAAATCAACACTAGACTAAAAATTCATTCCAAATTTGAGAAACTCTGAAAGTAATTTTAAAGTAGGAAAATTACTGGTTGAAATATTCAAATATGTTATATGAAAACATGTATCATCAGTCGTGAATATCTAGAAATGGCCATCTTTCCTCGGGTGGAGGCAGCATAAATTTGAAATCATATTCAGGTGCTTCTTCAGGTTGCTGTATTTCACTTAGACCCAATAAATCTTCAAGAAACATTTGATAATACTTAGTGATGTCAGACTTTATAAGGCATTATTACTATTGTATTTTCTGATATGGAAAAAGAGTAGCTAGTTAGCAATATCAATTAATTATGTTCTATTAACAATTCATTAAAATCAAATTTAGGGTTAGCTGTAAAACCATACAAATGCTCAACCTTTCAAAAAAAAAAAAATAGTGATTTATTAGCTTAATGTGGCTCTCTGATCTAATTACCAA
>PQVD01002937.1:1682-36920 GCA_003012265.1 Setaria equina
TGTAAAAAAAATGAAAAAAATAATAAAAATTAAAAAAAAAAAAAAAAAAAATACATTTTTCAGGTTGTATGTTAGTTTATCGTTAATATTTTATATCAAATAGCATCCAGAAATTAGATATGGTCATCATAAATTTTTTTTTTCCATCATTTCAATGATTACAATTGCTTTTAGAAAGAAATCTATCAATTTTTTTGTCTATATACGTCTAGTAATTATTGTGTTCCGTAATTTCTGTGAAAGAGTCAATCATATGTAGATTACATTAGAAATATTATATTTCCAGTATAATTTCCTAACTTCGAAATATAATTTACATTCGAGTTTACAAAATAGTTAATTATATGAATAAAAAAAAATTCTAGCAGAAATATATTTTATGGAAAAATAAAAAATAAAATTAGGTAATGTGTTATGCAAAACTACGGTACATTTCATGAAGGACTTCGTTTTTGAACTTAAGCAAAATTTTATATGATCGACGTTTTTCCAGCCAACGATCACGATCACGTTCCGTACAAAATGAATATTGCGTACATTGAAGGCTTGGAATTCGTCCTACGACGTAAGATTATACTAAATAATTAGCAATATTTCAACAAACTACAAAGAACAATAAATTTTAGTTTTTTTATGACCAAGTAATGGAAAAAAAAAGTCCCTTCATTTACTAGCGAATAAATTACTAAGATCAATATTTCATACTCAAGAGAACAGAAGGCAGTAAATTAGCGTAAAATACAGCAATCACCTCTTGTATAATACATGGCCTCAGTGAGGCTGATCAGAATGCATTGAATCAACACAATCACCACCTCCATCCATGCAAAACTACAAAAATTACGTTCATGCACCCGTTTTGTCATCTAAAAAATACATTCATGAAATTTGCATGTTTTACTGCTATGCATATCAGACATGCAAATAAATTTTCCACTCACTTCACGGACAATTGACACTTTTGAAACTGCCTTCTACTTTTGTGAAATTTTTTTTTTTTTTTTTAAAGAAGCTATGAGATCACCTCCTTCAGATGTTAGCGAATTATATTATCGCATTAAAATATCAAGTACTGCCTTCTCCAAAGAAAACTTATAAAACCAGAAGTGTTACTATTTGCTTTGATCAACCAGGCTGTCAGGAACTGACAAAGTGTTGAATGCAAGGAATAATATCAACGTTTCTGATGTAAATTAAAGATGTACTATACGAAATTACAAAACATTTTATCTTTGGCAAACGGACAACTATGACAAATCTTTAAAATATAACGATAAAAGATAAGGTTTGGTGTTAAACAAAAATATAATCCCACTTCACGGAAAATTGAACCTCATTTTTTCAAAGAAGAAAGAAAACATCTTGTATTGCTAGAAACTTGTAGCATGTCATTTTAGGAATACTGGTGAAAAGTGTAGAAACACTTATTCTACGAAAATAACGAGATCAGACAGCGTCATGCTACATTACACTGTACAATTTAAAGAAACGCCAGTAAGTCCTTGCACATTTTCATGAAATTTAAAAAGAATTTTCACTGAAAATCCAAGTGAAACATTATGTGATAGCGTAGAAATTGATAAAAATCTTAAAACACCAAAATAAAGCAGGAAGTAAAAACACGAGAAACACTTAAAAACTGAGAACAAAACTGTCTCGAGATAAAAAAAAAATCTCATTTATTAAAATTTGAATTTCAAAGCTCAATTTGCTTTAATGATTTTTACAGGACTGAAATTCTGAACAGCAGGAAGTGACAACTGATAGTGATATTTCTAATACTTATTCTTTTGTCGGAAGAAATGAAACCACTAAAACAGAAAAATAATGAAAATAAAAAGGAAAAAAAGTAAAAATCTTGCAAATAGTCAACAAAAATGGATGTTGGCATTACCGCAAAAACCCTTATGAATGAGATATTTCAACACTGACTTGTAAGGAAATGTAGGAATCTCCAACTGTTCCTGAATAGTCTACCAGCTTGTTTTCACCGAACCACTAGCAGTGCCCCACTGATAGCCATAGGAAGATTGTTTTCCTTCATATTCATCATTATAATACTGAAAGTTCAGTTTCGCCTTAAAAATTAAAACGAAAATATTATAAGCTCGCGGAGTATAAGTTTATAAAAATTATTACAAAATCGAGAATCTTTCAAAACTATTTCGTATATGTTTAACGTTACAGTAACAGCAAAAATATCATTTCCTTTTTCTCCATTAAGCGTAATCTAAAAGAATAACCCTTAACCGTTTTTCGTAGAAAATAATTTTACTTTTTAAAGAGCACTGACGCGGCGTCTGAAGCAGATCATAGATAAAATTAAAAATAAACCTGTTGTCCTCCTGTAGCATAACTAGCATTGTATCCTCCTGTAGCACTACTATATCCTGTCGGGTCTGAAAGAAATTTTCACCATCGAATGAACGATTTCCTCTAGAATACTAAACACAAAACTAATTCTATTTCGCATATACACATATATGGGGATCCAAACGCATTCCTTCACTTCCAGAAGATAACCCCGAGAAGCACTGCAAGAAAATGTCAACAACAATTTTTCCAAATTACTGTCGGCTTAATACTGGGTCTTTCAAATCTGTAGAAATTCAACTAACAAATATGTATTTTTATTAACTTACAACTTCTACTTGAATCAGCATCCGACCAACTCTCAGTACCGCCAACCTCAGCAGGATCACTAGTAGTGTATCCCATACGATTCAGCGAAACTGGTTTACTTTGGGCACCTGAATAGCGTCCACTCCCAGCTTCATCAGCCCATTCATCATATGCACTGCAGTTAACACGATTCAGTGCCGTTGGACCACGAGACCCTCCTCCACTTACTGTTGCTGGATAGTCACCTGTACCACCAATTCTCCGATATGTAACATATTTTTGTGTTATAGGTACATCAGCGGCGGTGAACAACTCTATATATCTGCAAATTGATGAAAGCATGGATATGGCCGAACCACTAGATAATTTCTATTATACATGTGTATCATTTAACTAGGTCATGACGAAGATTTACGCATACGCATATCTGCAAAGTTTTTTTACAACCTTATCAAAAGGCCTCAGTCAGTCAAATAATTAATAACTTACCGATTACCGATGCACTGTTTGTTTCTGGACATGGCATCTCGTGCTTCAGCTAATGTTCCAAAAATAACGCAAGCATCACCAGACGGTCGACGATCTTCATTGAATCCCAACTGAATTTCGACACAATTCAGTGGTTTGAAGAAATCTTCGATATCCAAAGCATTTGCACTGTATGGAAGACCTTAATAGTGAATAGGATTAAATAAATTAAAATGTTTGGTAAAATATTTTCCCTCAGTAACATCTATCTAGTTCGAAAAAAATGTGCGGAACACTTAAAGTTTTAAATAACTGACCACGCATGTAAATTTTGGCTGGGTCATCGCAATCAAAATCATCATCATAACCATAGTCCTGAAAACGTGAATAACGACCATACGGTACATCGTAAGGAACAGCACGTGGCCGACCCATACCAACATTTCTCAGTGGACCTCCATACTCTTCTCTTCTGAAACAGCGAAGTGAATTCTATTTCATATTTTGATGAATTTAATCCAATATTAAATGGGGTTATAGGCCATGCAGAGTCTTGGAAGCTAACAGAGACCAGTAACATAAGATGATGACAGTTTCAAATAATTCTTCATCCACGCCACACCAATAACAACTTGATACACTCCCTATTCATTTCACAAAAAATATTCATACCGGTATGGACGTATACCACCAAGCTTCGCTGCTGCAAAGCGCAGAGGTATAGGCTCGGAACGCGGTGCTGGAAAACTGCGCTCAGCAGCTAGACTTCGCAAAGATGTCGGTGGTGCGATGTGGCCTTCTCTTGATTTTTCCAGTTCATCACCAGAACTTCGAAAAACTTCCACATATCTGGAGAATGTAGACATAACTAGGCAAATTTACGAACAACTTTAGTACTGCCGAAATGATATAACACATTTTATCCCCACTCATTTTTCCCTTCCTAATGAACATCTGCTTACAGCTACTTTCAACTATCAAATGCACGCCATAAGAGGATACTGAAAACAACACATCAACTTTAAAAAGGATTTTTCCCTAAAGAAAAATTCTATCATTTATTAACGTAGAATGAAGAAGTAAAAGTCCTTGGCATTTTTTAGCCTTTTACTATCCCTTTTATAACTCCTCAATCTATTAACCTTCCTGAAAACTTTTCAAGTTCTTGATTAAATATCAAACCATAAGCACCGAAAGCATGTCTACCCGCACTGTTTGAAAACTGCAAGTATATCTAAAGCAGCGATACTCACAGCGTTACTATGATACTGTTAATAAAAGAACACTGAGAAACTTAAAACAAATGATCAAATTAACAAAATTTTATATTTTCCTCGTCAAAACCATAAACATTATGCAAGAAATTTAGATGGGTTGACCGCTTTTTGGTCACTCTGTTAATACTAATTTTTTGAAAGCACGAACATTTCCGAGTTGAAAAAAAAAGCTCTACATTAGCTTCTATAACGCAGTGTCCCATTGTCAACAGTATCATTGTAAAAGTTTATTTCTGTCATCATTGTAATCCAAACGGTGTCAAGACTAACTTCTTTGAATAAAGCGAAATTTCATTAAAAAGAGGTAAGTAGCACGTTATCTGATGTTTATTTGCCCATACCTCGAACCCATGTTGTTTCTGTTCCGTTCCAGGGCCATCTCGGCATGCTGTTTGCTGGCGAACCGTACGAATGCCTCCCCAGATGGGCGACCCCCCAGCTCCTTGTCGATGACAACATCTGCCACTTCCAATCCTATATCCCATACTTACACCACCAAATAAATGAGCAATGTGGAGACACCTCCCTTCCAGAAATATGAAATTACTGATCGATTCGCATTAAAGCAAAACATTCAACACTTAAAAATTGCACTAGAGATCCAGAAAGTATAACATGTGAAATTACAATACAGTGACACTAATTTCGCAGATTTACTAAAACCTAAAAAGTCTTTCCCCGAATCAAAGAAACAAGACAAATTGCCCAAGTATAAATGCACCGCCATAATGTCAGGACAAACTCTTCACTCTATCTCGGAAAACTTTGAGATTCAGCATAAGAACTATCAATAAATACTTCTTAAACACCTATGAAATACAGCGGAATAACGCACCATTGAAGAATTCTTTCACATCATCATTCGTTGCGCTGAATGGTATCCCTCGAAGCCTGACAACAAAGTTATAAGGCGTATCTTGATCAGCTTTGCGAATTACATTATGTCGCGTCATCCAAACAACTTCGCTTTCCGTCACATTGAATACTACAAAAATATCCGGATAATTGAGACAAGGTATGTAAAGTGAAATAAACACATTTCCTACATCCGAAAACTCTCAACTTCAAACTAAAAATTGTAACCACTCACCTCTGCAACACCTACGAAATAACACTCGGGAACATAAAAATACATGAAACCAAGTCCAACACTAATTTAATATTAAAATTATATTCAGAGGTATTTACTTCACGGCACCTTCTGAAATCTATAATCGTAAATGTAATGAATGACCTTCAATATAACGATTATTCATTTCCTGTTTATCAAAGCGCTTCGCCTCCTCCGCTGCTAACTTATCTACCAATTCGACATAACATTCACCACTCGCTCGGCCCATCGATGTCAACGTAAATGTCACCGATCTTACTTCCAAACCTAAAATCTCTGAGCCATTTCAGAAATTTCGTAGTACTGAGGGCAGTACCGTATTACGGCAAGATAAATCGTATGGAAATCCCCCACTTAAAAAAGAAAAAAATTTTGGTGGAGCAAAATAGTAATACAATACTCAAGTTTTCGAACAATATCCTCACACAGCACGGATGACATAATTTGGTGTTGCTGAAGATTTTGATGCTCCGTTGACATATAGGATAGACCACCCCATCAAAATGGTATACCAACAGTTTATTGATTTTCTTTTCCTTTTTTTTTTGGAACAACATAGATTTTTCTCAACACCTAATGTCATACATATAAAGTGCACACACAGTAGGCATATTCACATGCCTCAAAAAAGAAAAATTTTAAACAATCAGGATTTGCTCAAAGAATGTAATTCTTGCTTGAAAAAAAACATTACCCTGCAGAAATGCTCGAACATCATCTTCTTTGGCAGAAAATGGCAAACCGCGAAGCCTGATATAGTTTGAAGTGTTGGGGTCTATTTCCTTATCTGTTGCAATCGTCAGTGATGTTTCCGATTCCCTTTCCGCCGCTGCATTCTCCGCCACTTCCGTTACTGGTTCTTCCGCTGTTTCCGTCTTTGCCTCCGTTTCCGCCACCGTCTCCGATGCTACCTCCGGCTGTTCCGTTTTCGCTTCCTCCATGATGCTGAAATTTTCGCGACACATAGATTGATGCGAGATAGGAAATGTCAACAAACTATGAGCAATGTAAGTGTGCTTCAGGTATTTTCTGCTTTTTAAATGACAACCAATTCAGACAAGCAACAATGAATAACTATGATGAGGAGGTTAATGCACTGACAACTGCGCGGAATAAAGTGGAAGAGAAGAAAACGAAAGAAATTAGAAAGCAAAAGCCATGCATTCTAATACATTAATCAATACGAAAGGTCATATGATCTGACCTGGCATAAACATCACGAAGAACATACACATATGGACCTAACCCTATCTCCTGTAAATCGTCATTAGCAGCTACTTACCAATCGATGTACCGTATATTTCAGTCAAATGCAATATATCGTTTCAAGATCTCTAACATCTATTACATTTATATTCCATCTTCATGTTTGTTATTTGAAGGTTTTGTAACGATGACTTGAGTTCGGTAATTGCAATGTGATTGAACCCCGTCATCACCAAAACCACCTTTACGGTAATGACTCTCTGGTACTAACACCTTGATTATTGATAAGCCTCTGATTTTGTCTATTTCCGAAATTTCATCAGAGTATAAATGGAGGTGAAATTTTTTTCGATGTAGAATCAGATTTGAAATTTGAAGAGAATCAAAGGAAAAAAAACCGAAAATAATTTAAATGAAAAAGAATTAACAATTTTTATTTTTACTATTCCTTTTTATTCAGGTAATTCACATAATTGCTGGTCATTTTGCGCGCTACACTGTTTTATTACTATCATTGTAATGTTGTAAATTAATGAATTATTTCATCAAATAAGTTCATTAATTTCTTTCTGTCTCTCTTTTTCTCTAATGTGCTCTCTCCGTTATTTAAAATAAAATATAAAAATTACTAAGTGTATCGCTATACAGCTCCTACGAAAATTTTACTAAATCTTTGTTGAAGTATAAAAAAGAAACGGATGCAGAAAAAATCCATGATAATATTTCAGTGTTATTCTTTTCTTCTCTTTTTTTTTTCCGATCTCGTTTATTTGTTTGCTTCTTTTTTTAACTACAATATTAATTGCTACATATTAATTAATTCGAAATGAATAACAAAAGGATTGTGCGGAAAAAATGAGAAAATACGTAAACATTATAGGATTATATGGATGAGTAATTTCTAGAAAATTAACTGCTTACCATTTCTCTTTTTTTTTTTTTTGTTTTGCTTTTTATGAAAATAGAAAACATATTGATATTTGTATTTTATGTTTTTTTTATTGTATGTAACTGAATTAGGAATAAGTGACAATAAGATATGTGAACAATTCTGTGAATTTTGATGAAGAAGATTGGTTTTAAATGAAAAATCAAGATTTATATTAAAAGTATTTCTGTTATTATCAATTGCTGTTAGAAAACGATGCTCTTTATTGAACTGAACAAACAAACTGTTTACGGAAATTATTGCAGTTATTACTTGCAGTAGATTACAGTTTGCTTTCAATTCAAATCGCCGAAATTTGAAAGACAAATAATCAGCAATAAGTTATATTCAAATACGAATTAAATAATTCGAATTAGTTGAGACAGTTGCTTTAACATTAAATGATAGATTTAGTAATTTAATAAAAAACTTAACACTAAATGATAGATGTATCAAATTTATCAAAATTATAATATAGTTCTTCAGTGTAATATCAGAAGTTTAAGATTTATTTTTAACGAGTTGAAAGAAAAAAAAAATTTTTTTTTCTTCTTTGGTATGAAGATGTTAGAGTAGACAGCAAACCACTGCATAATGATCATTCTCTAAATTAATTTGTAACAAAGTTGTAATTGTTCAGTTAATGATCAAAATCACATGCACATCATGAACTCAGACAACTTCTAGTTGACTATTTCGTTTATGCACTGATGTTACAGAAATTTGCCACTCAATATAATTAATTTACTCATTAAGCCAAAGCTAAATAAATCTGCCATTTATCCCTGAGGAGTTGTTAAATCGTTAGCGGTTTAGAAAAACAAAGTGTCAAGGGAAGAATATTAAGTTTCAAGGACCGATAATGAAATAATTTCCATATGAGTCGTGTTACTTTTTTATTAACTGATTACAGTTGAATAATCTACTTTCACATCCCTTTGCAAAAGGTCTTTCCAGTGAAGGTGTAGTAAACACGTTGTACGACAAAACTATTAACTCTTTCATTTCATCAACTACAATCTATTGACATATCACAATACATTAAGATTAGTTTATTTCACAATCAATCTTGTATAAGTGGACAAATCACAACTCTAAATTTGCAAAACATGTTGCTTGAAATATCGAATCACAGATTATCAGTCAAATAGTGAGTTTAATCTGGCGAAATGCTCAAATGTCAATGAGCCGGTCTTTGTGCTACTTTTTTTTCCGCAATTTTCATTGTCTTGATTAATCCACAAAATACTGCAGCTGAAGATAGGAAAACACTTGGAATTTGAAGATTCTTCCCTAAAATTCTCCTCCTACCATTACTTGCAATTATGAAATAAATACCGAACCGTCGAGTAAAACGAGGCTTTTGCGAATTAAGGGAATGTTGTTCAGAAACTACTAATATCAAGTTGCGGACAAATATTCTAACTGACGTGGCATTAATCAACACGACTAAACACATTAAAAAAAAATCAAAAAAAAAAAATATCGAACTGCTCTGTGAATAAGTTTGTTGTTAACATTATAACAGAATCAGAAAGTGACAACGTACAGCAAGTTAGAAACTACTTACCACTATTACGGAGCCTTTTTTTTTTCTTAGAAAAATGGAATGAAATACAGTGGTGGGAAAACGATAGAACCGGACGTAACTGCATATAAAACTGCTCCTGCACTCCAATTCCAAAATCAGATTTGGAACTTTCCGGAGTTCAGAGCTTATAGGAAATCCGCTGGACGATTCGACTTTACCATCCAGCCTCTATGGTGCCGTTATACATTACAACCAGAAAGAGAACCGAAGTGAAATGAAATAGTTAACAACATAAATAACATGGATGAAAATATTTTTCTACTGCAGATTCATTTTGAACTCACGGTTTCTAAGTGGAAGCATTCCTCAAACGATGTTTAACTTTTAGACGGAGGTACTGCTCTACTTTCCTCTTTTCCTTTTATTTCTTTTGTGTCCTTTGTTGCTCCTCCTCTTGGATAATACTTATCTAGCGTTGATGCTGGGATACGCTTCAACATTTCACGAGGAAATATTCGCAGCAACTGCCATCCAATATCTAAGGATTCGAAAACTGTGCGGTTTTCATAATTACCTGGAACATAGTCACATGAAAGTGAATCGCTATTTAAAAGCAGCAGTAATTTTTCCTTCACTGCATGCTCCAAAGACCAGACTTCTGCGTTTTCAGATTTCTTATTTTTTCTTCTCTATATCTAGCATCTTAGCCGCGTAATACTGTTTCACAGTCAACTGACAAAAATGTCATTCAATGAAGGCTTGCCAAAAATAAAACAGAAGACAGCTAAGATTCATCATTCAGTGCCTTGAACCAAATGAAAAGAAGAAAAAAGTAAAATAAACAGTATAACTAAGCACAGTGAAAAAAGTGAAATATAAACAAACCTTGCGATATGAAATTTTTCTCGAACTTCGTTAAGAATTCAAGATAAAGCAGATCATCAGAAGACAAAGCTTCCTCACCCACCACAGCTTTCATTGCTTGTACATCTTTTCCAATAGCGTAACAAGCGTATAGCTGATTAGAAACATCCGAATGATCTTCACGAGTCATCCCTTCACCAATGGCTGACTTCATCAGACGCGACAGAGATGGCAAAACATTAATCGGAGGGTAGATCTGACGATTGTGTAGCTGACGATCAACATAGATTTGTCCTTCGGTAATATAGCCAGTTAAATCAGGTATTGGATGTGTTATGTCTGAAAAGATACAATTGTCAAAGTGGATTTGAATTTCAACTTTGAAATTGTAAATGATAGAACAAAAATATACCGCACCTTTTCCATAAATCTTCCATTATGTTGCATACAGTAGATAAACATGAACCAAATTGAAAAAAACAAACAAAATGCGAGATTTCTAACCTCACTGAGCTGCAAATAAAATCAAGAGTAAAACAAACCATCATTGGGCATTGATAAAATGGGAATTTGAGTAATTGATCCATTACGTCCTTCTACACGACCAGCACGTTCATAAATAGCAGCTAAGTCAGTATACATATAACCTGGAAAACCACGTCGTCCAGGTACTTCTTCGCGAGCCGCTGATACCTACAAAAAGAGACATGTAATATTAGAACGAAACAAATTATTCAAAAGTATTAGATACTTCGGGAATCTGGAAAGCAGACACACTCAAAGATAACAAAAATTTAGTCCTACCTCTCGAAGTGCTTCAGCATATGAAGACATATCCGTCAGAACAACCAATACATGCTTTTCACATTGATAAGCTAAAAATTCAGCAGCGGTCAACGCAAGGCGCGGTGTAATGATACGTTCAATGCTGAAATGTCCATCAGTTGATAATGCACTGATAAAATCAAAGTCGAGGAACTGTCTAGTGCTTCGCTCATGAATTGCATTGTCTCAACGATTTTTTGGCAATAAGCAGTACTACTGATTACACTGATGAGTGAAACTTACAGTCCAGTGCTCTGAACGCTGCTGGCATAGAGTAAAATTTTTCTTGGATATTTGCAATCAGCTACAACTCCTACACGCCCTCAATGATTAATTTTAAATCTAAACTTTTTAATGAAAAAACGGAAAAAAATACGTTGGATCGTTAGCAAGATTCAGAAACAGGCAAACGTTCTCCATGGAACCATTCTCCTCGAAATCCTGTTTGAAAAATCGCGCCGTTTCCATGTTAACACCCATAGCAGCAAAAACAATAGCAAAGTTATCTTCCTTAGCATCATAATGTTTACTCCGTAACTTGACAAGACCACCTTGGCGTACAATTTGTGCGGCAATCTACAATCAATGATAAACAGAATGCTTATGTGTTATATTAAGTTAGGAAGAAACTACTGCCTTTTGAAATCCAAAAAGTCGTCTCACTGTTTTACATACCTCGTTATGTGGAAGACCTGCAGCAGAAAAAATTGGTATTTTTTGACCTCGAGCAATTGAATTCATTACATCAATAGCAGAAATTCCCGTCTGAATCATTTCTTCTGGATAGATCCTGCACCGTGGATTGATTGGTTGACCGTTGATATCGAGGAAATCCTCTGCCAAAACTGGTGGACCCTAAAGTGATCCTGCATAAATTCGTTTTTCCACAACCAACTGTGAATAGGTTCAGATGTTCAACTTCACTGATGAAGTTGTATGGCCGTAGTAAAACTAACGGCATCTACCTTATCAATTGGTTTGCCGGAACCATTGAATATACGGCCAAGCATATCCTCTGAAACAGGCGTTCGCAGAATATCACCTGTGAATTCACACGATGTATTTTTGGCGTCTATTCCTGCTGTTCCTTCGAAAACCTGAAAGTAATTTAACTGCTTGAAGCATTTTTAATAAGCATTATAAAATTCTAACCTACACTACTATGACAAAAGGCCTTATTTATTCAATATGCCCTTCGATTCTCTTATGTGACACACCATAAAACTTCACTTTCGGGTTTATTTTATAATTCAGTTTCACGCAGAACTTCCGAGGATGAAGATCCTGGTTACTTACATTAGTTTTATCAGAACAAGGAAATGTTGACTCCCAAGTCTTTTTAAAAAGCCATTAACAGGAAACCATACGGTTTATTGACAAAAATAACGTTTATTTAAATGTGTATTTGAAGAATATTTTCTTGAAGCAAAGCATAGATAAAGTTCGAAACATTTGATATGCCGTTTAGTACCAGTAATAAAGCTACTCCAAAGTCCAATCAAAACTGCAATGAAAAGAACTAAGCATGGTCTAAAAACTGAACAGAACTAATCAATAATAACTGAGTTATTTTAATTTCATAAATCCAAGGATGAACAAACCTGGACAACGGCTTTATTACGGGTAATTTCGAGAACTTGTCCGGAACGCTTCGTTCCATCGGGTAGTGTCAGCTGGACAATTTCTGCATACTGGGGGAATTTCACATCACCCAAAATGACCAATGGACCATTGACACCAGTTACCGTCTTATATGCTGTAAAATTAAATTAACACATACTTAGAAATTAACAAATACGGAAGAAAACTTACTAAGATGTGGATTAGTGTTGTAATTCTTTATAGTAACACCCTTTTGACCATCGATTCCCTGATTTACGTCAACAACTGTTGTCATTTTTCCCTCTGAAATTCCTCACTAGCATTTAAATGAATTTCTGGAAAACCAATGAAAATCTACACGACAGGTATGGATAATGTCACTTCACATTCAACTTATAACACATCTGCTTCCGCTTTTACCTGCCCTTCCCGAGTAATATACTTCCACTTCTCTTGCCTTCTTGTCTCAAAATTTAACAATACCATTCCGTGTAAACTGAATGAAGCACACCAGAAAATGATGGAAGCCTCAAAAACGGTCCATCCGAGAAAGGCAAACTCTTCCAAGCATAAATAAAACAACTCTTATAAACGTGGATAATAGCAAAAAAAAAATTATTCCATGTTACATTTTTAAAAGATGCACATGGCAAAGATATCAACCAATATAAGTCTAATTACCTCAACATACCATTTAAGTCTACTTCAAATTATCATTCTGCAACGATCATATATACAAATAAAGGAATATGACAAGATTCACTTCTACCTTAGTTTTTTCTTTACTTGTATCGTAACAGACATGATGAAGAACAAGCAGTCAATGAAACCTATGTCGGATCTGTTTATAAACAACTGCTCAGTGAACAGTATCAGGAGAGCATGTTTGCCAGCTAACTTGTCCACGTAACTCACGTTATCATTCAATTCTGCTCACGTCGTGACTCAAGTTATCGTTGCTTCGAAGTGCCACGTAGATGGATCCTATTCCACGCAAATCAGTGCGTCAGAATACGTTGCCTTGCACAAAAAAAATCATATAACACACACACACACACCATCAGGAATGAAAGAACAGTAAATGATGTTTGGTCTTAGCGAAAACATTACGGCCCCTTATTGTAACATTTACGATCCCAAATTAATTTAATTTGGATGAGAAAACACTGCATCTGTTCTAAGTGTTATGTTTTGTAATTTCAGGATTGTAGCTGTTCGGGATCTTTTAAACTAGAGCTAGTGCAATCCTTTAGAGCATATCCTTACTAGTAATTAAGAAATTTCAGAGAATTATCAATCTCAACTTTGAAATTTATCGGTCATCAAATAGCACCGCTTAATTAACGAAGGGTTAAATTACAAGCAAAGTAAACACAGGCAAATCATCAATGAAAATAACCAATTTCTTTTTTTAGCTAATTTAGCATAATTTTCTTCCCTCAAAAACATCCTCAGAATTTTATTAATAAATATTGAATATTGATTTCCTTTTCAAAATAATTTATCCTCTGTTGCATCTGAGAATTAATCTCTCAATATTTGCTTTTTCTTCCTTCTTCTGATGTAAATTTCTGGACTTAGTTTACTGAACAATTGGTTCTTTCCTATCAAAAATGTCTCCCCTAGAGAAAAGTTACAATCACTTAGATCAGGAATACCATTTCTGTAATAGTAACGCCATGAAACAATTACTTCTTTTTTTTTTGAATTAAATTCATTAAATCACAGTTTACTTTTAGATAGCTTTTTACTCTTAGTCAAATTTAAAAACTACAATATTGAGGGTATTAAAGGTACTTCTTTTTCTTTTTTTTTTTTTTAAACAAGTGCATCATATCTCATATAAGAATCAAAGTTTGGAGTTTTGATGAAAGCACAAGTTTTGAAAAAGAAATCATAATCACTCGGGAACAAGTAAACGATTGATTAAATTTTGAAAATTTGTAAATCATGATGAACAATTGAATTGCATCGAAATATACTAGCTACAGAATGTTTTAAATAACACACGGATTCTTATGGAGAAAGAATTAGACATCATTTGGACAATCAGTAATTGATATATCAGATGGGCCATTAAAAATACACGGTAAAGAAGATATTTATGAAATTTACAGAAAACTGTAGGAAGTGAAACATGAATTGAGACAATAACATTGAACTACTACTACCTAACTGATACAATTTATGGGAATGATGAGGAGATCAATATAGCGCTCCTATCAAAATAAATTCAGAATGCATTTAATGAAATGAGAGAATGTAAGAATTTCAAAATGGAAGATTGGAAATGAATTGTGTAAAAAGTAGAGCTTTTTAGAATGTCGGAAGATTAAAAATTAAAGGTGGTATACGAGACCCGGAACACTTGGGTAAAATTATGTGATGCTTCCACATTTTTTTAACCAAAACATAATAATGAAATATTACAAAATGGACTTGCAAACTAGGAAATCTCAAGACAGGATAAATTATCCACTTTCTTCAGAAAGAAAGAAGAACTTACACTGGAAATAAAAGATTTATAAAGATGAAAGATTCGTTTTACTGAATTTTACTGAGATCGAATAACAACGAGGATCAAACAATTTTAGGTGAGCAATAGAAGATCTAGATTTTTGAGATTATCAAGGATGAATTATTATTTGTTTTCCCTTTTTTTGAGAGGATTTTTAATGGAACTTGATTACTGAATGTTACTTTCGGATGCACATTGTAGTAAGGAGCAGACCACCAGTTAATTTTCAAGATGATAAATGGTGGTGGGATATTCAGTCTTTACAAGGCACCTGTTTTCAGCTTTCAACTATCTTATCCACAGATTTTTATAAGGTATAACAGAAAGTAAGCATTTTTTACAAACCCAAACATCCCAAAAATCTTAGTTTTATATCGACTAATTAGTTGAGCCTTTGTCTTTGTAGAAAATAATTATGTAAATATCTTATCAGAAAGAGCGTTATACTATGTGATTTTCGATTCAGCTTCTTCTAATAGCAGCAGATCTTCCTGAATCTCCTGGTCAGTGAGAGCAACTGCAATGTTCGGACGTGTTTTGGAGTGCATATGTTTCTCACTGTAAGGTGTCGGCTCATTCGGCCTCCTGAAAAAGTTTGGTAACCTGTAGCACTGCCAAATTGCTGAATGTATCGAAATTGATTTATAATTTACAGGTTTTCCTTTGTTTAAAACTTTTTTTTTACTTTACCACTTTTTGATTATCTCCTAAAACATCTTTGCAAACGCAGCATTTCATAGAAAAATAAGTAGTTGTAGAATGGGAAGTTAAAAACAAAAATAACTTCCACCGTTTCATAAATATGCTACGTGATGCCTACTTATCTCTATAGAAAAGATTTCCTTCCTCTTTTTTGGTTAAAATAAAGAATTTCTGCCTTTTTATCAAAAATTTATAATTTCATATAAAAATTATACGAAAATTTTACCTCCGAAGGCTTTTTTTATTGGGAAAATCATTTGTTGGTGCACTAGAAATATCAGAATTATGATATTCATGATCAATCTTTTTCTTCTGCTCTTCACATTCTTGAATCATTGCTTCCATAAGTTCTGTTAATCTTTCCTCGAGTTCCCTTTCCGCTGCTTCTTTTTCCCGTTCATACTGTTCTTCAATGCGCTCCTTCTCCAGCTAGAAACACTGATGTTATTACGAACTCTCAAATGTCAACGAGCATTGGAGCCTGGTTCAACGAGTTTATGGAACTAGTGAAATTACCATTTGCAAAACTACAGTAAAATTATTTCATTGTCTTAACGAAGTCATCACACTATGTTATGGCTGCAAAAGGTATAGAATCAACCATTTCAAATCAGGTTATTTCTTCCCAGTTCTACTACCTAGGTTTCGGTTGCATTTCAAAACGTTTAAAGATAAAAATAATTGCAACCATACTTAGCGAAAAAAAGTCATCAGTGAGTTCAAAACGAAATAATCATTGTTGAGGGTTGTTCATCATCCTTCGAATCAGAAACAAAAATCATGAAACAAAGTGCGTATAACCTGATCAGCTATTTCTTCTGCTTCTAGTTCAGTCCTAAACTGCTCTTCAAGAATCTGCATTGCACTGACATATTCCGGATGTTTTAGCTCTTGTAAATTTTGCATTTCAACTTCCAGCTCAGCATGTTTCTGGAGGTAGAACCTGTATATTACGGCATATTGGCATATAATTTAAAAAAAAAATCAAACAACGTCAAACATCGAACAAGATAAACTGTAACATGATGTCCTTATCATCGAACAAGATAAATCGTAACATGATATCTTTATGAACCATATGTGATAATCTTAACAATACTCAATCTAACACTATGCTGATTCTTTTTTCGAACTTTTGAGATGTAATTGAAATGGTCCATTAAAAGTTGGTAAAACACTCTTTGTTCCATTAAAGATTCATATTCACTGCAGAAAAAATGAGCAATTGGTAAAAAAAATCAATCAACCGTTTTTCAAAATAATTAAGTAGCTAAATAATGAATGACTGACCTTCGCATGTATGTATTTTCGACATCGTTCGATGGTGGAAGATTCTCCATGTCACCAATAAAATTCATTGTTAAGCACGAAAACGATACCGGTAATGATTCCAGGTTAGTATAATTAAGTAAATTCCTATAAATTTATTCTTTAATATTATCAGAATGCTTCAACTAATCATTACAACGTGCGTCATTAAAACACTATTGTAACTGTATATATCTAGAAAATAACACGTGATCGCAAGGTCGTGAAGTAACACGTAATCCTAAAATCATGGAATAATTAATACGTGGTGATATGACTATGAAATAACAGGTAACGATAAGGTAATAAAAGATGGCACATAACAGTCACGTAACTTCCATGAAAATTATAACAAAGAGATTTGCTTATCAAATAAGATTTCTATAGTTTGAATCTTATCTAGTCAACCGACATCCACTAATGTATCATCGCCGAATTGTCGAAATTTTCCAGAACAACGGGATCACATTAGGCTGGGGATTTCTATGTACTTATGTGTTCCACTAGAACAGAATGTTAGACCAACCACGTGACCTTTCGGAACTTCTTCCTAGACTGGGAATCTCCGCATTCCACTAAAACATGCATCTTAAACCAATCACGTGACCTTTCAAATCCCGTACATATACATTTTGATACGTAAAGAGTGACACAACGAACCAACAGAGTGACACAACGTAAGTAAAGTAACATGGTTTGTAGCAGGTGACTTAGTATTTGGTACTTAAGGATTTGTTACGTTAGCTTAGATTGTGGTAATGTGTTTACGCTGATTTCAGGTTTATTATTGATGTTATTATCATTATTATTATTAATTTTGAAAGACGGTATTTATGACTGAAAATGGTAAATCCGAGCATTCACGAACAATGCTGGGAAGCAACAACAAGCTTGAAAGATATTCGGAAATGCATCCGGAATGGTCATCACATTATGATAATAATGCGTGGTATTCCGGGATCTGGCAAATCTTCCTTAGCTAGGTATAAATTAGTTTTGCTTGGTTCATAATTGTTAAACTGCCGATTAATTTGTATATTCTTCACTAGAAAGCCAGTAGTTGTAATTTCTATGCACATTAAGTATATTTTGATTCAGTTCATTTGTACTGGTTATAAAGCAGTTTGTTTGACGTAAATCACGCATATAAACAATTTATACCATGTATGCTAAATACAGATTAGCTTATTTTGTATAATTTTATTTTGTGCAATAGGCAATGTAAAATTTTCTTTTCTTCTGTGCAGCGATTTGGTATCTGGAACAAATGGTGCAGTTTTTAATACAGATAAATATTTCATGCAAAATGGCATATATCAGTTTGATCCTGCAAAACTGGAGGAGTATCATCAGAAAAACTGGAGAGATGGTGTGTGCTTTATGGAAAATTTATTTTGTTATCCCAGTATGATCGTGGTATTTTTTAAAGAAAAAATGTCATATAAATTTGTTTAGATATAAGATAAATCGAAATATATAAACACACGTATGAAGTGATAAATGTTAGCAAATTAAAATGTAGGCTATGAAGTGTAGAAATTAGTGAATCGTAATTTCAAACAATAATTAGAATGAGTCGTAGAAGAAAGGAATAGCGCAATTTCACTAGCGAGAATGAAAAAAAAAAAAAAAAGAAATATGAAGCGAGCAGTAGTTCTCTAAATTACAATTGTAAGAAATTTTGATAATATTTTTAAGCAATAAAATCTTACGGTAAAAGAATGATTCTGCCAAAAGAAAGTGAGATTGTATTCAAAAATGGAAAATGAAATCTACCCATTGTTTGAAATCACAAACCTTTATATGTAACTATATCTTTATTTTAGCAAAGGACGCTATACAGAAAGGAATAAAGCCAATAATCATCGACAATACGAACATATTTGTAGCGCATATGAAGCCATACGTCACTCTTGTTAGTTTTTCTATTTAGAATGAAAAAACAAAATACAATTATGTTCGGATTTCCACAACTTTAAAGGAATGTTTTAAAAACGAAAGACCAAGCGGTGAATCTACATTTCTACCAATTATTCGGAAGGAAACATTTGATTGGGATTGTGGCAGAGTTTTGGCACGATAGAATATAAGATAAAAAGTGGATAATGTCACATCGGATGTTTGAAATATTACATTTCATGATATTTTAGCATCTGCTTTCTTTTCTTATAAACATAGGGAGGAAAACGTTCTACTATAACAGACAGGAAAAAAAATGTGGTAAGGACAAAATGAATCAGTGACTGATTGAACAGTGATTGTAATGGAAATTTCTGGAAAATGTTTACAGGCAGTGAAAAATTTATATGAAATTTATTTCGTGGAGCCAGAAACAGAGTGGAGGAAAAATGCAAAAGAGTGTGCTAGGTATTTGTGCTTGACCTTTCCTTCATTGTCAATGTTTTCCTAGAAAGAGCGTTTTCTTCTGATCAGTTCAACCTCAGATTCTTGATTTAACTCCAGGCGTAATGCGCACTCTGTGCCGGAAGAGAGAATTTCATATATGGTTGAATGTTTTGAAGAAGTCAGATTAAGTGATCTAATAAAACCTGCACAACTGAGGTAAATAAAAATATTAATAAATCATGGAATTCAGAAACCCGTTATATTTTATAAGTGGTAAATGATTCAGCTTAAAATGTTAGTCTCGTTCTAGTCTTTGTGATAGCCACTATAATGAATTTGATGTTTTTTTACATGTTAACCACGATAGATTAGATGCTTGCTAGGTGGTAATATCACAAAGATGAAAGCATACTAACACTTTTATGAAATTTCAACTATGTCATTTTTGCAAATCGTAAAAGTGATAAACTCTGACCAGAATTTACCCTTCATATAAAAAACAAATATAAGAGGAACGAGGAAATAATTTACTTATTTCAGCGATTTTTTATGTTGATTTTGTTTTTACTGTGACTTTTGTGAGTACAGACAGATGTCAGATTACAAATACGAATTATTATTTACAGAATAATTCCTCCCCTGACCGACAAAAGCGAGAGTGATGATGATAATAATTCATTGTTATCTGCAATGGATTCCGCTAAACCAGGTAGTCATCAGAATTTTGTCATTTTGATTCATTTGCTTATATAAGAAGAATCCGATTTAGTGTAATAATTAAGTGAAAGTAGTGCTCACCTTTGAATTTGTTTGCCAACTTAATACCAAACGTAAAATACTGATTTTCACTTAGAATAAAATCCTCCTTTTTCATTTACCTACTCTTACCTTCCCTTTGTTCTAAATGCATATGCTTGTATTATTGCGCGTAGCTTGTGTCATCCGTCTGATGTTTTCGGCAGAATTTCAAGCTTTCTGTTCAGATTGTGATCTGTGAGCGTTTCCGGTCTTGCTTTTCCGAAATTATAATGATGATCTCTTTCATTTTTTTAGCAACCTAAATATGACATTTATCGAAGTTAAGTTCCATTGACAATTTTGATTTTCACGACCAGCTAAAGCGGATAACTTGTCTTAATAATATTTATTATATTTTAGCATGTAATTCTTGGCCTTTATCAATATTGGAACATTCAGCAGTTTTAGCAAAAACACTTGAAAAGGAAGAAATCAATAAAACTATGCCATCGCCATCAGTTGATTATCAGTCGGCATTATGCGAAGTAGTGGATTTGCTGAAAATTTCGTCTCCAAGTTCGCTTTCAGAAAATAGTGCTTCTGACAAAGTGAAAAACTCTGAACAATTGTTTTCTTTAATCCCATCTCAGGTTTCATTTTTTTTTTCTTTTTTTGTTTTGTGATTTTTTGCAGGCAATCTTTTGTAATGCCATGTTAGTGAAGTAAGAATTTTTTATTCTTTTTTTTATACTATTAAATTATTCAGTGCTTTCTTAATTAGTTGCCTGGCAATTCAAATTAATGATGAGGGACCAAAAAAATCGATGATCATAAAAAAAACCTGGTTCGAATTGAGAGCTTTGTTGTTTAGTATTGTTATTTCAAATCACAGTTCTTTCACAGCTGTCGCTAATTTCTTACTTCAGGCTCATTTGTTCTGAGCTTTTTTTTTTTCTTTTATATTAATATTACTCAGCTAACTTAATAATTTATAGATAAATATAAGTTTCAGTCATATATGAAAAATGTACGTACAGTTGGATGTCAGACTAGTGACTTAATTCGAATATTTGAGCTGTTAGATCCGTCGTCATCTACAGATTATGAATTTTTCGGGGAAATAATGATGCATGATTTTGATCATAGTGATAAAAAGAAAATGAGAATCAAAGCTGTTCAAGCCGGGTTAGTTCTCACTTGTTTTTACCTTACTGAAATGTTACGTTATGTTTAATAGTCAGTAATCTTTAGGTCTTATAGTGTTTTAAATACTTCGGTTTTTATTCACTTTTAGTGGTATTAATAATTATCATCTCTATTCAAAATATTGATGGCTGTTTTGCTATGTTTATCTTTATTTTTTCACTATTTACTGATACTTCTTTTTTCAGTGATGGCATTATTCCATCTGATATTGACATTCTTTTGGCGTTATTTCCTAATGAAAAAGCCTTCGATCTATCGCACATATTAGAGATAGCTGGATTAAATAATGCAGTGGTATTACTCAAAGAAATGAACGCACATCTGGATATTTCGGCTCAGCTTGGCGATGCATGTTATCCTTCGTTTTTCCAATTTTCATTCATGAAAATAAAATCAAAACTTATGCTTATATATAAGCATCATCATTCACTTAATCCGCTTCGTATACGATTTTGCCGGACTAGTTATGCTGGAAGTTTTAAAAAAGATCCGTGTTTTGAAAGAATTTTTTAATTTCGGGCATTTTTTCCTTTTTTTTATTGTAAGAAATGACTGTGGTATTTAGCGCTCAATATGCAGTTCTTTTCTTTGTAGATTCAAAAATTTGTTGTTTCCAGCCATGAACAAGTACTCCAGTTATTAAGTATTGCTACGAAAATGTCGAGGTATTTCGAAATTTAGGGCTCTACGTGTGAGGAGTGACTTGAATAAAAACACCCATGAAATTTTTTTCTCTATATTAGTTGTACTTTTTGCAATATATTTCTGATCGTCTTCCTTCATTTTACCTTACTTCCGTACTGTATGCCATGAGAAGTTTCAGAATAAAAATGTTGAGGCGGAGCCATTGTCGAGAACGTTCTACTGGTGGGATGATGTAGAATCTGAAGAAATCAGTGAAAACAGTTCATCACAAACGTTAGAAATCAGTACGATAGTGTCCAAAAAGTTGGCTCCTTGCACTTACATGCAGTTTCCTGCCCCAGAACCTGTACCGGAGGGATATTACAGAATGGAGATATCAGTTGATATGATGGAGCAGCTTACTCAACTTTTCGGTATTCTTCTTCTTTTAAAACAATGAAATATGTAGCATGTAGAGGTTTGCATATTTCGTGTTAACTTCCTCTTCCATTTAGAAAAATCGAGCTCTGAAAGGTTCAAGTTGTTTAGCGGCGATGTATTGTTCCTTGCCTCATATTGCATCATAAAGCATACGTCACTTAAAAGTTTTACTTCGGGATCAAATTTGCTTTATTAACGTGTTACCAATTGGGTGAACATTGGATTGTAAAATTTAACGGCTGCAAAACTTTATAAATTTTTCCTTATTTTCAAGTGATTTAATATCCTTCCAAGGTGATGGTGAAAATAATGCTGTTGTAAAAACTTACGTGGATCTACCATTATGGCTTTGGCGACGAATTTACTTTTACTGGCAGGGTGTACCAACAACAGGAAACGAAGGTTTTTTTTTTCCTTCCACTGATTAGTTATTATGTCATCTGGAAGAGTTCTTTTTTTTTTTCAGTTCTGTATATGCAAGAATCTTTTCGTGATATTAAGTTGCAATTTTTACTTCTCCGGTGTCTATTGTGAACATAAAAAAAACTGAAACTTGTATGTAGTTCTCTTAAATCATTATTGATACTGGAAATACTCTTTGGTTCTACGGTGATTTTAAGGTAATTACCTTTACAATATTTTTTGATAATTTCTCAGTCTAATAAGCCTACGAGGTTCCATTTTCTTAATAGTTCTGCATGAGATTTACCAACAAGTTTTTATCTAAAAAAATGATTCTAAGGTAATTGCCTTTTATCTACGTTTATATAAACAGGTTTTTCAAAGTTTTCTTTCCCTTCATGACATTACTAATAGTTTTCTCAAACCATAGATAATCTCAAACGCAAATGTCAGCTTAATAAAAAGTTCATAATATTGACAAAGGGATATAGAAAATAGTGACAAAAGAATTTACAAAATTTTCGCGGCTTTTTTTTTCTTGGTGCAATGTAACATATTTATCCCCAGAAGAACTTAATTTCGTCAAAAAATTCAAGAAGATATAGTATTTGGATTTAATAACATACTCTAAGCAGTGTGCCTGAATGTTTTTTTAATTTAGCCAAGAGTTGGAAATGTCAGCTAAATCTTCAGCCTTTATAACTGGTGAAACTAGAAACCTTCAAAAAAAGATTTTTCCAATCAGAAGAAAAATTTGTAACACAATTATAGCAAATTTTGGTACAATTATTTCCTAAAACTTGTGATCATGATCCAAAATTTAAGATGGATTTGATTTTCTTAGTATTTCACTTTGATTTCTTAAGAGTCTTCCATGTTTCTGCAGAACTACTCGTTCATTGTTGTATTTCTAGTTCTATTAATGACCAGGTATCGAACATTATGGCAGTCCTTTCGTAATTCCGCATCACAACAAGCTTATTCTGTAACAGCTTATTTTTAGGGTTTATTAAGTCAGATATGTTTAGAGAGCTACATAGTTGTTTTTCGCTTCGTATCGTATTTCTTATTTTTCGACAAGAAAAATAGCAGCCAGTTAATTTGCGCATCAGAGTTTTACGCAAAGATGAAAGGGAAATAAAAAAAGTACTCAGTAGATGTGTACACAGGTGGAGTTAGCACTTCATTTCCGGATTATAATTATAATTGCAGTAGATAATGGTTCTGGAAATAAGAATTTCGGTTTTTCTGTACCGACTAATTCTGATGAAGAACTAGCGCGAATGTTGCAAGACGTGGAGCTGACACCAAATATTCCTTTGGTTGGTAATTATATGTTAATAATGCTTCGATACTTCCGGCTCCTGATGTTTTATTTTTTTTTTTCTTTTTCTTTTTTTTCTAAATTAGTTACTTTTATTCGAAACAAGTTTTTCTAAATTTGCATATATTTCATCTACTGCGGTATGAACATCAGTTCCTTTGTTGCAGTTCTTTCATTCTATTATTTGCATATATGCAAATTGAGTTTCGAAGAAATTGTAAGCTGCTTGCTCCTTCGGTGTTGTAATATTTCAGGAAAATGGTAAGCATATGAGCATTGCTGAGAGATTGCAACTAAATGCACTGATAAAGGATTATTCAGGAGTTGATCGACAGCGAGTGGCAGAATGTTTCCGTGATAATCAGTAATTTTTATGACAATACATTCTTTTTTGTCGGAATTCTGACAATTGCTAGTGGCATGCTTGCTGATAAATGCCACTAGTAGTAAGATCGTTTTTGAACTCAGTAGTGATGCAGCACTTGCAAGCATCCGAATATTGTTTGATTTAGAATAAGTCGGACTAACTGGTCTTTATTTTAGATTTTCTGCTGAGGCTACTCGTAGTACTTTAGAGCTTTTCATAAATGGGGCTGCAAACATTCATGCAACATCGGCTGATCCATCTCAGATTATTTCTTCTGTAAATTCTATAAATCCATTTGATAATTCCAGTATGTCTGCAGCATCTCCTCGCCATTTTGTTTCTGATCGATTATCGGTAGGTTTCAATAAATTCAGTAATATTATCCATTCCTAACATGAAATTTCAGGAATTTGTGAAGGGAAATTGATATAATAAATTGTATTTAAAATATAAGTTTTGTAGACTTCGAAGCCAAATCTAGAATTAGTTCACAAGGATGTATCTGAGTTGCGGGAGGAGGCAGACAGATGGAAGAAGCAAAAACATGAAATGATGATACGGGCTGATAATCAACGGGAATTTGCGGCTAAAATGTTTTACATTGGTGAGGTAAGTAGTTGATGGCCTTTCAAGTTTTTTTTACACTAAAATAATTCACAGTGAAATTCTCTTAAATGGGAAAGAGGGGTTTTTTTTTTCTTTTGATTTACTGTAACTCTTCAGATGCCGTTTACCTACTTGGTCCCTGCATAAATTTCCATAAAAACATGTCTAAAATTGAAGCTTTGTTCTAGTGCGTTGCAATTCTATTTTGGTAATGAATATTACTGTACGCTGTTACCTTTTGTAAATTTGACATTCAGGATAATAACAGTGAAAAGTGAAAGAATGATACTGTTATATTTAATCACTCAATGATACTATCAGTACAAACACTTAGTGTTACCATAAACACGTGAATGTGTTTAATTGTTTTGTTTGAAGCTCGGAAATTATTCTTAAATAATTTTTGGAGCTCGTTTGTACCTTTTATAAGTTTTTTTCTCGAGCTGTAAATGGATCAGTATGCCATTGGAAAATGTTATTTTATTTGCTTTTAATGGTGTTAACTTCCAGGCTCAAAAATACGGGAAAAAAGCAAAGGATTGTGTAACAGAGTTGAATGAGCGATTGGTTGAAGCCAATTCATCTAGGTTGTTCATCGACTTACATTATATGGACGTCCAATCGGCTATTAAACTTCTCAGAGCAAAGCTAAATGCTGCAGATAGTAATTCTATTGTTCTTCTTCTTGATTAATATGTTTTAAGCGAGCTTTTACTTACTATGAGTTTGTCGAATTAGATGGCATGTTTTTTAAATGGTGTGAATTCTATAAACGTTTCTAGCAGAAAAGCGTCCATTAGTTTCAATGGATGTTGCAGAAAATGGCACAAGAATACAAGGAATTTTCAAGAAATTTTTTTTTTTTTTTTTAGGTAAGAGAAGTTCTGGTAATTCTAGTCATACTTTCTTTTTACGTTCTTCTAAATTTAAAGAATTTCTAGGACCTCCAGAGCTTCGGCACGGGCGATCCGGGAAAAAACTTGTTGTTCTAACCGGGTATGGAAAATTGAACGATGGGTATGCAAAAATTAAGCCAGCTGTTATACAATGGCTTGAACAATGTGGTTATGAGTATGTTTCAAGAATTTATTTCAAGATCGTTACTTTAAAGCACTTTTTTTTCTTTTGGATATCAAAGACATCGTTTTTAGAGTTTGAGCAGTAAAAAATGTTGAAATAGCGTGTAGAACCTGTTCGTAGTTAGTTATACCGCCCTTCGAGACTTAAGATCGGATCGCAAATCACTGCGATTTAATTCAAGATGTAAATATCCTTTCACAAGTTAACAACATTGTAAAAATTTGATCTCTTTTCAAAATAGCATTACTATTAAATCGTTGTTTCTTTAGTTGCGCTTAGTATATGTTTTTCAGATACTGTAACTCAACGAACAAGGGTGAGATAATTGTGGAATGTAAATAGCAAGTCAAAGCGTCCTTGATCGGTAATGGTATTTTATTAGTTGATTACTTCTCAGTCTCTCGTCCAGTTATATCGAGGATTCGTGCCTTTATCTAAAACTTCACTTATTTGACTGGAATATTTCCTGTAAATAGAATTATAGTTTCCTTTCTTAATATTAGCAAAATAAATTCAGTAATGGAGGTTCTTCTCATAATTTTTTCTCTTTTTCTCATAAATTAGCATAAATTTTTTCTCTTTCTCACTATACTCCGCAGATTTAAGCAAACCCTAAAGAATCTTGGTTTTATATGTTTTATTTAAGTAATATTATTGGGTTTATTTGCAGTGATTTACTCTGTGCTTTTTTTTACGTTTTTTTACTATTATTAAAACAAAATGACACAGTTCTTCTTTTTTGTTGGATTCTTTTTGTTGAATGTTTCCATTTCTTATATTTAGTTTAGTCTTTTTTGATACCTCTTTTCATTCAATTAGTTTTTGTAATTGGTATGTTTTTTTCGGAAATTTGATTTAAATACATTTCTATGCTAATCATTACATTAGTACCATAATAAGTTTGTTATGGGATCTGAGCTTCATCTATCAGGATTACAAAAATTACTTGTGGGAACATTCAATTTTATCTGACTAAGATACTAAGGCTCAATTTCTTTTTTAGCAAACTATAGTGAATTTAATGAAACAATATGTTTTTTTTTGTTATGAAATATGTATATTTAAAAATACCTCACATAATTATTAGCTCTTCGTAATGCTTGTGAATGTCTTTCTAATCAGTGTGATGTATGAAGCATTTACGGATATCTGTGCGCACCATGACAGATATCATTATAAGTTAGCTAATTAAGATGCTTAGTCGGTTAGTTATAGTGGAGGATATGACATTGTTAAGTTCCTTATTTTTCCATTTTAAAATATGTTCCTATTCTCAAGAATAATTATGTTAAGAAATGTTATAGAAATTACAAATTTAAGAAAAAACCTTTTCATTTCTTTTTGCTTTGGAGAAAGTTTCAGATTTAAAAATTTTTTCGTAATGGTGAAGTGTTGGAAAATAATTCCTTAATTTGCAAATATTGCTAATGTTTTCTATTGAGGCTCCATTCATGTATTATCAATATATGTACGTATATTATGCCTCTAGTTTAATGTTTTTGTTATATTTTTTACACCAATTCATATTTTACCTCATTTTCTGACATTAAGTGTAGTGAGAACTTAGCATTCCTTCTTGTACATGGTAGCATTCATTTTATTTTACTTCAATGTCCACAGAACAGGAAAAATTTTAATTGCGTGGTAAAATTGAATGATTATCTAGCAAGTCATCATATCGGAGATATCATTAGCTGACAGTCTTAAGGCTATCTCATTGTATTTATATGTTCTATGTTTTTGGTTTAATATCTTTAAGAAATAAACGATTTTTTCATAGCACAAATCTGATCGCTTACTGAATTCGAAGTTTTTAATACTTAAGATCATTCACCGTATCGATCTCTATTCCATGATCAGAGTGCGAACGTGAATGGTACAGTGCTATCTTTGAGTTACAGTGAGATAGTAGAGCATGAGATTTGGGAGGAAATTTATCTAATCTATTTTTTTATAATTTTTCTATGTTTAAAAAACAAGACATTTAGACGTAAAAAATTCGGAACATTGTCTTACCATTTCCGTATTGGTGCACTACTTTTTTTCAATATACCATCTTGTATAGTAGAAAAAAATTATAGAATGAAGAATAATAATCGAGTTCTTTTCATCGGATGGATTTTGTTATTGTTTTTAATATCTTATATGGATTATGTAGAATAGTTTTGAAGTCAGGAAAGTTTATTCTTTTATTGTCTTTAAAGGAATGTTTCAAGCAAACAAACCTTTACCACCGCCACCTATACCTGAAAAACCATCCTGGAAGAGCAAGGATAATGCAAGTGAAGCTTCAGCGCCAGCAGCAGCAGTTCGTCTTCAACCCTTGTCAGGTACTTTTATTTCGGTTTCTTTTGGAACTTCTTTTGCTGGCAGCTGACGCTGGAGCTTGCAAGCATATAGAATATTGAAATTGAAACATCTGGCTATGCGGCAAGCATTTTTTTGTATTAGAGAGATTCAATAATAGTAATTTGATAGATAATACATAAGTCTCTTTGGGAGTATTGTTCAATCTCATTGCAGAAATTTGTTGAAAGGATTATATTATTAATTTTTGTATCTCATTGTTAAATTTTTCTGCTGAAGGCAATTGACTGTACAAGAAATCATATAATATATTGCATTTGAGATATTCCGAGATTTATAGTAAACAATGAAAAAAAGCTTGTCAGAAAATTTTAATTTTTCTCAATATTTTCTGGTTTTCTTGTTACGCTTCTTACCAATACTTCTTTTTTTCTTTTTGTAAAATGTCACGTGTAACGTCTGTTTTTTTTTTTCAAATGTCACAATAATGAAGCAATTTGCAGCTACAGTAATGCATTCTTTGCCATCAACAAGTTATTCGCCAACAGTAGCCGATTACGTTTATCGGCGTGTACTACGTCAAGCGATTGCTGCAATCTGTAAGCAGGCTGGATTTGAAGCAATTGAAGCTGATATTCTTGAGCTTCTAACCCATATGGTTAATTCATACATCAATGAGCTTGCCATTACTACACGACAAATGACTGAACATGCTGGTCGTACAATTTCAACGCCATCAGATACAATAATGGCATTAATAGATTTGGGTACTGCAGTTTCCGATTTGCCAGCATTTTTGAAAGAAACAACCTCGAAAGGTTCACTGGTAATAGCGCCACCACGTGTGCAGCATTCATCGCATATTCAGCAGCAGTTACGTGTCGGTAGCTCGCGTCCACGTCCCCCGCATATTCCAGATTGGTTACCACCTTTTCCTGATCCGCACACTTACGTGCGTACTGATATATCGGGTGAACCAGAACCTTCATATGAAAAAGCACGTGAAGGTTTGGCTTTGCTCTATCGAAATACTGTTATGTCATTGAAAGATTTCGTTCTTCGTACCCATCCGTCTATTTCGCTGTTCGATTTACATAAACAGCGTATTTTAAAGAAGATAGCTGCTGCAGCTGCAGAACGCAATCGTGAACACCAAACTCAGTTAATGACATTTATGGAAGAAGATGAACAAAAAATGATGACAAATGGAGCAACAATTAATGATGTCGAACAGCCAAAGACTATAGATGTGAAATTTCCTGTTGGTATTTCCGAAAAATTTTCCTTTGAAGAAGATAATGAAGCAGAAATAGGTTTATTGCAAGCAGAAGTGCCAACTTTTGGAGAGATCATCGAACCGAAAGCAACCAATGAACCTTACTTAGATCCTCTGATTTTCGATCTCCAAAACGAACCAGTATTAGGTGTAAGAACTAAAATACCGGAAGATATTGGACCCGATGGAAATCCTTTCTTACGTTCACCCAAAATGCCTTCCATACTTGAGGACGATACGATGCATGAGTGATTTTTCTGGAATTGTTTTTCATTTCTTTTTTTTTTTTTCTCATGANNATTGTTTTTCATTTCTTTTTTTTTTTTCTCATGATATATTGCATTAAGACAGTGCTCAATTTTCACTTCAAATTGCTGCACATTTAATAGTTAAATTAATAATATCTGATATTTGACTGTTATCAAAATTACAAAAAAAAAAGTTTAAGAAAAGTTTGTTATGAAGAAATCGCCGTTATATTTTTTGTATAGTTAAGTAATAATAGAAAATATAAAATTTGAAAAGAAGAAAAAACTTAACTAAATCATTTCAGTAATGTGGAAGGAGAGTGTTTTGATTAATCATTTTTATAATTGTACGGTATTTTATATTAATAATGATTCTAGTATTTGTATTAATTTTTAAGAATGGGATTATCAATTTTAGGAAAAGACTAAATAAAAGCAATCGAAGGCAAAGCTTGTCATAACAAAGGAAATGACAGGGACAGCTTTATGTTTTGCTTTCATAAAACAAATTCTTTATAAGAAGTAAAAATTACGCTTTCGAAAAGCATACAATAAATTCAGCCAAAATTCTTATCTTTAGTCGGAACTTTCTTAATTTTTTATTTGATTTCTAAAACTTTCTATCATATAAAAATATCATTTACTTAATGTAATAAATTCAAAATGATAGCCGATTTTGTGTTTCGTCATTTTCTCAGTGAATAAGGAGAGAATGTAGATTTTTCTGCAAGATTAGCAAATTAGTTGACAGTTAATGAGTTGTTAGAGTTTGATTGAGGATTAATCTGTTGTTTTACACATTAATCCGGTTCATTCTGTATCCTTTTTGATACTTTTATTTGAAAATATCGTTACTGTTACTGTCGTTGTCGGTATTTCTCTTTTATAAAAATAGCCTTTTAATTGTGTATTTTTAAAATTGTACGATTAAATTGTATTTGTGCGCTCCTAATATTGTTCTTTAATTTTTGTCAAGATGGAATTAATAAATAGAATTTCAGGTGCATTTGGAAATGGCAAATTTAGTGCGGCATTCAGTACTGCAAAAGCTGCTTTTGATGTCGTAAAAAGACCAGAAATACAGCGTAGATTAATTGCAGCAAGTAAAAATGACGCTATTCGATCAGTTGCTTCATCTCTTGCCAAAAATGAAGAAGTAAGCATCAGCGATTTTGTTTAGGTCAGTGTCTCCAAAAATATAATGAGATAAGTGAATAAATTTTTAACTAAATCTTGAATAATATGTATTAAAAATTATATATATTAAACCGTATTACCTGTTTTATTTTAATAATTTTTTGTAAGGAGGGCTAGGTTGTTCATCTAATGATGATCACTCATTTGATTCAATCAATATGACAAACTTTTAATTTTTATAAAATATTTTCATTGCCGAATAATTAGCTTTGAAATTTCAATATCACTTCGTTAAACTTAATCAGGAACAAATTTTTTTATAAAAAATTATAAACTTTTATAAAAATCTTCATGATCCATGATTTTTTTGGTCAGTTTTTTTGCCAAAGTTTTTTCGTTCAGTAGTACACATTGTGATAAATTAGTGAGCTGAAAATCTTGATATCCTATTAGCTAATTTAAATCAATGTGGTATGTTTTACAGGCGCGTAAAGCTGCTCATAATACTTTGCAAGATGAAAGAACTTTGAAAACAGGATATCAGATTGCTCAGGCCTATGACAGGCGACAACAACAAAAAAATCTTACAAATTTAGATGGTGTGCCGGGTGGAACATTTCTCGCTTGTTCTGCGACTTCCGAATTTGACAAGACAAAGAAAACATCACTATATCCAACACCTCCTTCATCACGAGATTATGCACCTAACACTATTTCTAAAACGACTACTAACTCTGCAATCACCCCCAGTCAGCCAGTCACTTCAAATACCTTCCAATGTAACTTCTCTTCGGGTAAATTTAAGTTTAAATCTCAGTGCCTTCGATTAAAATTATTTAAAATTCCATGACTTAAAAGTTGAAAAGTTGAAAAAAAAATTTGGGAACTAGTGGCCATCGAATTAATATCATTAAACTTTTTCAATCTCAAATAAAGTTATACTGGGAGAAGTTTTCTATTGCTCTCTCATTTATTTCTTCAATTTTTATCCGAGAATTTTTGAGTACCGTATTAAAATTCTTCATAAATGGAAACTTGATTCATAAAGGCATTAACTCTAACTTTACAAAATGTTTCAGTCAGAAAAATTCCACTCCAACCACTACCATCAAAACTGCACCATAATGCAATCACGAAAACGAATACATTTACTGACGTGGATCAAGAAGTGCAACCGCATGGTTATGCTAAATTTCAATTCCTGGCATCGCATTTTGATGAGCTTTCCGCAGAACCGTTCGACAGAATCATTTTGGAAAAAAAGGTTTTCCACTATTTTTTTGGGAAGGATTTCCAGTTTGAATCGTCTTTTTCATTTTGCAAGTTTTCAAAATAATATTTTTTCTGGAATTTTTAAAATCCATTCCAGGTGGACGATCAATGGGTATATGCGCTCAATAAAAGAACTGGTGCGAAAGGAATTATACCATTATTGTATATTGATGTAAAAATTCCTCTTCCCTCGTCGACTTCCCAAATGTAAGTCCTGTTCTTTTCTCTTTCTCTACACTTCTTCCAATCATCATAGAACGAGGACTTAATTCATTTATAAATTATTATATTTGTAAAATATGCATTTTTAGAAATAAAAAGTTCGAGTTCAAGTTAGTTTGTTGCGTAGAGTTCATGCTGTTAGATAAGATGACGGATTACCTTACAACTAATGCAGGAAACATGAGCTGATGTTAGCTTCTCCACCTTTTGTCGATTTTAAACGCTGAAATGATTACCTCTTAAGGTTTTGGAATTTAATCTCTCTGAGACTGGAATTGGTGAATAATTTTCTTTCGCAATAAATATTCAAGTGACAAAAAACTGCAAGATTTGATAAAATAAAAAATAATCTTACATTCGAATGGCACCATCACTTCAGCATCTTTTGCTTTTTATCGATAATTTGTGAAAATTACCAGGCCATTTTATGTGCGCGCATTATTCGATTTTGATAGCAATGTGACAGGAGATCTTACGGTATGCATTTTGATCAGCTTTTTTGTATTTTCCAATATTGTTTAAAATTTCATTGACTTTACTTTATTTTTTTATCAATTTGATACTTGTTAAATATAATGTAGAGGTATGTTTGACCCAAATTTATTTAGTTCCGAGCAAACGATGAAATTTTTGTTACCGAAAGGATTAACAATGACTGGTTGCGTGGCAGCATTGGTAAACGCCAAGGCATCTTTCCAAGCAATTATGTTCAAGAAATTACCGCTCCAACAACAGTTACAGCTTCAGAATGCAGGAGTTGTGATGTTGTACCGGAATACGTCACAGCCTTGTATGATTATAATAGCGCCGTTGAAGGGGACCTAATCTTTAAGGCTGGTTAGTGGAAATCATAGATGTTGTCCTTATTTTTTGTCTGGGTGTAATTTTTCTTTTCATCAGAGGACTGTAATCGACTGATAGCAGATAGGTTTCATAAGGCATCATGCATAATTCCATATTATATAACGCTATGGTATATCATCCTGAAAAATGGTGATTTTTTTTTTTGAACTCCATACTGAATGTGGAAAATTCGTCATGAAGAAGAATGTCTAATTCTACTTCAGCTTATAGATGACAGAATAGAAGTATTAGAGTGGATAAGCGAAGATTGGTTGAGAGGAAGGTTGAATGGGAAAATTGGTTTAGTACCGCGCACTTATATCTCGTATTACAACAGCGATGGTGTAACAGCAAAACAGTTAGATGCTGTGAATACTGTTGTCACTGCAACAAGAGATTATTATAATGTCGCAGAAGACCATTTATGCTTCTCGAAAGGAGATCAAATCGAAGTGATTGAAAAAGTCTGTTGGTTAAATTATAAATATGCCACATATTTCTGAAATCTCACTATGAATTGTGGATTTGAGGGTTCGAAAATAATATTTGAAGTACGAAGTTTGTTTTTGTTTACAGCTACCCTGACATTAGAATGAGCTACTAGATATGTAGGGCAACGAAGATTTTGCAATACGCTGAAGAACTTCACAAGTTTATTTGAATTTGATCTCCAATTTTGCTTGAATTTGCTTCCATTTTAAATTTTATTTTTCATAACACTTCCAAAACTTTTATTCACTGTTTAAATAATCGTATTTGCAGGTTAATGATGATTGGTTGAAAGGAAAACTGTTGCTGAATATGAGTAACACAAAGTCTTTCCCGGTGGGATTATTTCCACGGTCAGCTGTTCTGTGATTTCGTTTTTTGGTGAATTCACTGCTGTGATGCTTGCTACTACATGAAATAGACAAGATAATTTGATTAAACATAGATAACAACGTCTGCAAAAATGTAAACACTTTGTAATGCTTGATGGTTTGGAATAAATGAATGCTTATGGAGCTAAATATGCCTTACTTTTCTAGAAACGAATATTTGAGAATATTTTTATTCCTTTCGCATCGTAAAACATTCACTGATTTGGTAACATCAATTTGATATATGAATGAGTATCCAAGGAATTATAAACAGTGACTGAATCAAGCGGAATAATGAAATAAGCGGTAAAAAAAATTATGAATTATACAGAATGATCAAAGTTTCTTTTTTAAAGATAGATACATCCGAAGACTAAAAATAACGTTACAACGGTAATAAAACTGAATGAGTATCTCCACTGATGTAATTGACTCCTGCTTAGTTGTAATTTTACGTGACTTGCCAGGTCCGCTACTATTATAAAATGCCTGAGTTATTTTGAGTAAAGTTTAATGCAATTTCCGTTACCGATCTATCTATGCTTAAAATGATGGTTTAGACACTAGCTTGAACGGGTCCTACTAAACTGAATCGTGCAAGAATACATTACTCATTAAAAATTCATTCAAAAAAAAAAAAAAACCTACTTAATTATCACAGGCATGCAATTTAATTTAACTTGTAAAATAATGAGTGCTAGAAGTGCGAGCATGCGAGACCCACCAAGCTAGGTGTCAAATTCCATATAAGAAAATCTGTAGGGAGTTATAATCAAAAGGAGTCATTTGAACTAGTTCTTTAGCAAATAATATCTTTCGAATAAATTGGACATAATACAAAAAAGGAATTGAAAAACTTACGAAAACGATGAGAACTGAAACATTTCAGAATTAAAAGTTTTTGCTTTCAATTTCACTGGAAATTCAACTGAGGAACCGAATTTTTGGGCATTTCAGAAATATTCATTGATGAGGCA
>PQVD01002940.1:0-10428 GCA_003012265.1 Setaria equina
AAAAAATTTTTTTTTTCCAAATATTTGTCAGTAATTCATTGTAGAGCTATATTTCTACTCTATGATTATCTCCCTAAATCATACTGATAATTAAACAACTTTATCATATCTTGGTAATTTATCACAGCTATTTTGATTATTTTTCAGAAGTTTTATCAGAGTGATTTTGATCATCTTCGAGAATTTCTACTTCAAATAGGTGTCACTGACTAAATCTTTCTAATATAATAATTCAATTACAAAGGAATTTTCATATCATTAAATGATAAAACAAAAATTAGCTATATGATAAGGGACAAACAAGAGTGTTAATAAGAGAAAAAAAAAAAACCTTTTGAAATTGTTCGAATACGATTTGCCAAAGAGTTGGCTACTTCGTCTTTGACCACTGCAGTTATATTGAAGTAATTATGTTGTTCACCTCTGATAAGCTCTTTGATCAGCTGTAGAATAGCATCATCATCATCGGTGATGGATAGAACTATCACTGCTGGATCATTTGGTTTAAATAACTGAAATTATGCTATTTAAAAGTTTTTCTTTTGAAACTAAAATTAAATCGGCTGAATCTGAATTCTTCACTGAATAATGAATGAATAGCAGAATAAATTATCAGACAATAATTAACAATATAAATGCATACCTGTATTATTTCGTGAAATCGATCATCGGATAAGGCACTACTGATCACTACAACCACATCATTCACGTCTTTTCTATCACCCTACAGTAATATCTCTCATATCGATACTTCTTACGGAAAAATTGCTAACTTTTTTTTTCTTTCAGTAGAAAGACTTGCTTGTTAATTTCATGCTGTGTTAGCAGCCTTCAGAACAGTCATAAAATACTGTTATTTTTGATTTTCAAAAAATTGAAAATTTTATCGAATATAATTAATTTACTCGTTGCTTGCTAAAGCCAAATTGCACAACTTTCTGGATGGCATTTTCCGTATCATTTGATCCATCGATGTAAACAGTATTATCAATATCAGCAAGAAGACATGGTATACAGGTATGTTTACGGAATGAGAATTCCAATACAGGTTCATGCGTTAATTGTACCAACGAAATCTGCGCAACAGAACTGAATTTAGTTGTTGAAATTTTGAAATAAAAAAAAAAAAAAAGAGACAAAAATTTGAAAAATAATGTAGCAGTTTTTGTAAATAATATTTGTTTCATTTGGAATCCTGAAAAAATTTTAATTAAATTCGAACTAACCTGCATACCATCAGGACCAATATTTTTAAACTGTGTTACAGTGTTCCTGATAATTTTCAGTGCTTTTTGAAACTGTCTTTCAGTATCATTATAAGAGGTATCAATTAAGAATAGTATGTCAGATCGTATTTGATCAGACTTATCGTTCGGTATCGGACATTTACCTACAATAGCATACTGATCTTGTTTTAATCGAAAATTAAAATTCATTCTCTTTAAGTTAAATTTGATTATCACAATTATCATTTTAACCTTTTATAACTCATTTTTTTTTTAATTGCTAGCAAAATTCGACTGCATTCTAAAACATTAATTTTTAATCAGTTGATTTGAATTTTTTTTTTTTTGGAATTTGTAAAATTATAAAGTTACCTTTATCGATAGCAACAATTTCACAGTAATTCGGCTCATTAGCACTGACTTCATTAGTATTTTCAGTTGTTCTTGTTGTTATTTTATTGAAAGCAGTAATTATTTGCTGCAAATTTTAACTTTTCCAAATTGAAATTTTCAACAAAACATCCCAAGTATCAGTAAGCCCGTTTGATACAAATTTTTATTAACTATAAATATATTTCTAATGATTTTTTGTGATTTAAATAATCAACTTTAGCAGTTTCAAGTAAACTATAAACTTCCTTTTTCAAACTCTTTTTTTTAGCTCTTTACTGAAGAGATGATCTAGAGTTTTCATTATGCTAAAATCACGAACAATTAAAGTTATAAAATTATATAGCATGCATTTTTACACTACTATTCATGTCTCACTATCAGTTCATCGATCTAACATCTAAAGATTTTCAACTATATCACTTTTATCAGTGAAATTATCACTTACTAATTGATTTTTTTTCATTTGCTAAGATGAACTCAGAGGATGCAAAATGCGTTTCATTTTTTTGTTTGTAGAATGTATTGTCGCAATTTCTACAGTTCCTGAATTTCTCACCTCATCATTCGTATCTTCACTGTGTTTCCAGTTTTCATCTGATAATTCAGTATTTGATTTTGCAGATTCTGATTCTGGAAATTCTTTCTTCTCTTGCACTCCTTCAGAATCAACAGTCATTACATTTGAAGCAGAACTGTTTAATGGATTAATTGATTCCAAATAATCTAGTTCGGTGGCTGTGAATTCTTTTCCTGCACTGAACAGGACATCTGGAAAAGAAAAATCTGCTTCTTGAGTCACCAAATCGTTTTGATGTGCTTGGAAAGGCAAAGTGTTATTTGCAACGCTGGATAACGAAGTTATTGTAGCTTGTCCTTCGATACGGTCATCTTCTGAGGAATCTGATGGATGTGTTTCTGGTTTTCCACTGATTTGTTCGCCAACTACAATACGCGATCTTGCAAGTTTTGATGAAGCTTCTAGTTGATAATTCTGCTCATCCAGTATTCCTTTATCACCTACTTTTATAAGTGCACGTGTAGATTCGAGATTGATTTTTGGTAAGATGGTGATATTTTCAATCGGGTTAACTGATAAGTCTTCATTTTGTGATGATTTATTGATGGCATTAAATTTCAGAGTTATTTCATCATGACCAATATGATCGTTTATCCGGATTCGTGTCTTATTGGAAAAAACGATCAATTCCGGTGTTGTTTTTTCCGGCAAAAGAGTTGTTGTTGAGGTTCTGATTAGCTCAGATGGTAAAATATTTTGAGAAGCGGTGATACGATCAGTTGTTGGAGAATTCGTCGTTTCACGAAAATTATTAGCTCCTTCCTGTGGAATCGTACTGAATGCAGGAGTGTAGCTCATTGCTTGTGTACTTGTAATTTCAGTCTTATCGAGATCTTCTTGGTCTAATTTTTTTGAGCCAAAATTAACTGCTACTGTTGAATTTTGCTGGCTGCTTGTCTTCAATGGAGTTACTTCTGATAATATTTCACTTTCAGAACTAGTAACAGAGGTTGTAGCAGTAGTAGTACTAATAGTAGTGGCAGTTTGTTGGAAAGAATCCACAGGAGCTTCAAAATTTACAGCTACTGTATTCGTTTTAACGGGAACTGATTTGGTCAAAAATTCGGAATAATCAATGATATGACTTGATCCCAATTTACCTTGCTTAAGTGTAGCTGAATTCAAAATTGGTTCAAAGATATGACTTGATGCTAGAAATTCAATTTCTTCATCCCGTTTATCTGGAATATTTTCATTTGCTTCAGCCAAATGATCAACATTCAGCCAGGTTGCCAGAGATTGTGCCGTTGGTTCAATGTTTTCAAGCAATACTTTTTCAAAATCTTCAGCTTGCATTGCATCTTCCTTGTTTCCATTAATTTTAACAGCTGATTTTTTAAATATCGTAATATTTTCCTAAAAAATATTTCGATATAGGGTTGAATTCTTTTTGGAACTTTTTAACCCTCATGATCAATCTTATTAAAAAATCATAAATTCTAACTCTTCTTTTTTTTGAAGTGCTATTTAGAAAAAAAATGTAGAAGTGTAATTGAAATGTGAAATTAAAAGAAAAGAGATTTGAAGTAGTTTTTTTTTTTTATTTTTGAAAAGATTATTTGCATTATCATTTTCTTTTTTTTTTTGCTAAACTAAACCTATCATTAATAAATTTATCATTATCAGTAATTGCTGCTCTTCCTAAATTACCGCATTCCTCTCAAAAGTTACAAAAATTTTTGAAATTCCCGAAAATTTCACTGCTCACTTGATTGGTGATCTTTGACGGAAATCGATGATCATTGCTTAACTCATTTACCGTACCTTTTTCAAGGTCAATTTTGAAAGATACAGGTTTCTGTAGATTGCTTATTGATGATGTATTGTTTCCTGCAATATTGCTTGCTTTAAAAATTGATGCTGAAATTAGTAATTTCTGTGTGAACTCACAGAAGCAATTTAAATTTCAAGTAAAAGTTACAAAGCTATGTCAGGTAGCGTCACCTGAAAATAATTCTAGTCAATAAGACAAGATAAGATTAGATCTTGATATCGGGAAATTTTGGAGCATTTTTTTTTTTTCTTCTGAGGCTAAATTATCAATGAAAAATATTGTGCAAACAATGAAATCAATCAGTGATGAGATTGTCTTACCGGTTTTTTCATCACGAAGATCAGTGGTTCGTACATTGAAATTGGCGGAACCTCTATTTGGGGCAACTAGATATATTTCAACATTTACATTATTGATTATTTTATCATCCAAAATGTTATCAGTTTCATTTTGGCTTCCTTCATTTGCACTAAATCTAGATCCTTGTTTGCTGTGCTGTTGCTCCTGCTGCTGCTGATAGCCATTATCAGATGAGTGATTTTGATCAAATGATATTGTTGCATGATTATTATAAGCTAATGCTAATACCTAAAAGTAATCCTGCAAATGTGATAAATTTTGATAATGAAAAATTTTTTTCTTCAGAAGAGAAGCATTTTCATTAAAAATGCTAAATTCTACAAATACACTAATCCTAATCCTAGCGACTTATGAATGAAGTTCCATTTCGAAATAAGTAATTTAAAAATTTAATTCTGCTAAAGTGAGAGGAAAATTTTGAGCTGCCATCTCTCATCCTGTAGAATTTTGATACCAAAAAAAAGTGAAGTCAATGTTAATTTTCACTAAATCACAAATTAAATTCATCGCCAAGGTCACATAAATCATCAAAAAGTAGTACAAAATTCAACAGAAAAAAAAAACTTTCTTCTTTTGCAAATTTCTAGAAAATAAAAGATTTTGATGAATGTTGAGAACAATCCTTAGCAAGTGAAATAAACCTCGTCCAGTGTTTAGTTATTATTAATAAAAATCAATTTTAGTCTTACTTTTTCTTTCATAAATTTAAAAAAGTGAAATTTCAATTATCTCAAAATATTGCGGAATTCATTCATCTTTTTTTTTTTTTTTAAAGATAATTTTACTTAAATATGGATCTTATATTTTATTGCTGAAGAATATTTATTTGCAATTTTGGGTAAACAAGAAATTTTTTAAGTCTTTCTTGAATTTAATTTTTTTCAAATTATTTCAATTAATCCACGAATCTAACTAGTTTTTAATTATTATTTAGCATGGAAAAAAGTGGTGCTATTTGGAAAGCTTTCATTAAATTTAAATAAAATTTAAATTAAATAATTAAAAGAATAAATATGGCCTATACTTACAGCCAATATAGAATATATTGTTATTCGTCTTGTAGTCCATTGCATCTCGAAGTTCGAGAACTTTTCACAAACTGTAAAAGTAATTACGTACGTATCATAAGCATCCCTTGTAATGTACACACGTACGTTTAATAAAGAAAAAAGAAAAAAAGCAAAGAAGTATTTAGATTAAAATGAAACAGCGTTGAATATTTGAAATGAATTGAATTTAAATCAAAAAAAAAAAGCAAAAAGAACTATATTGGAATTAATAAATTAGAAAAAACAAAAAAGTATATGAAAGGTGATCCATGTAAATACTAGATAAGAAAAGGCAATTAAGGCATAAATCATTAGGAAAAAAAAAATTTTTTTTTAATTATCATGGGAAAAATGAGCAATAAATTAAAAATTTTTCAGCAATGAAAGAAGAAAGGAAAAGAAAAAATTAAGGATTGATACGTTAAAATCAGATGAATAGACCTAGTAAAACTGCCTTCTTGGTCTCATGACCATCATTTTTTAATTATTGATTTTTCATTTTATGAGAAAGTATACAATTGTTCCTAAAAATTTTAAGTGTCTTCGGTGGAAACCATCCTTATCCTGTTTTACTATAAATGCATATTCGAAATCCAAGCACATTACCATGCCAAAGTTCCTTTATCTACTTTTGTCCTGTAAACACTGCACCAAAGAAGAAACAGCTCTGAGGGGCTGTGCTCGGTATACAATTTCACCTCAACGACACCAGCGGTATAGTACTGAGGGCCGAGCGATTTTCAACTGCTCCATACCTGCCCTTTATCCGCGGTTCACCTTTCCAGTCAATACTCCTTGCTGATCCTGTTGCACTTTCCTTTTCTGCATATTTCTCAATATTCTCCTGCAGTGCTCGGACCTGTGTTAGTTTTTCAGTTTCGCTACCTCTTATTCCAAGATTTCTATTTATCGCAGATACTTCTTTCAACTTCATAGAATCGGGCTCAAACGATCCAGCTTTTTGCATTTTCTCAGCATCTTCCTGTAAGTCAACCATTTCCTGCTGCTCATTTCTTGTGTTCCACAAAAACTTCCTTTCTTCAGAAGGCTCTGCAGTAAAGAACCTATTTAATGCACGTTCCTTAGTTTTTTCAACAAACTCCCGCTCAATATTTATTTTTCCTTTTATCTCTCCCGAATTCTGTTCATCTGCAACTTCTTCCAAAGCAATTTTTGCATCTTCCTTGGGCATATCTTCTTTTAGCGCAATACGGAAATTCTCGAATGAGGTCGCATGTTTTTTTCCAGTTTTTTCTTCTAAAAATTCTTCCACTTCTCGTTCAAAATCCTCCAATGTAGTTTCGTCTTCCCGTATATTCTCAGTATTTCCTTGTGATGTTTTCTCTTTCTTCCAACGTCTGTATTCTTCAAAATCTTTCTTCATTTGCATCCGTATTTGTTTGCACAGGGCAGCATATTCATCGTTCATTTGATTCTCCTTTTTCATTGCTCTTCTCTTCCGCAACAACATCTTGGTGCCTTCAGAAATTCGCGTACGCTTTCGTTTTTTACTTCTAAAAAAGTGGTTACTGATACAAATACATTCAAAAGCTTTTTGGGACCTTCTCGCTGATTTGAAACGACTTTGATCCTCGTTCCAAAAATAGCTTATCCACAAGTAGCGGCCAGGTACATCACTCCATCATAAAATCTTCTTATCCAAATTGACTAATGATATTCTGATTTAAGTAGTCAATGATTTTTTTTTTTAAGTTTGAATTTAAAACCGCGCCACTTCACACTAATCAAAGAGCATCATTTTGTAAGTTATCTGTCTGCACAGGCCGCATTCTTATCCAGTCCCAAAGCAACATCAGTACCAAAGAACCTTTTACATTAGAAAGATGCCTTTTATCCCGAATCATGATTTATGCAATATAACCTGACAAATATTAAAACAGTCCTGAAAACCCACAGCCGCTAAATTCCTCATAATTAAATGTTCTCCATTGGTTACCTTGTGCCCATATTGTTTTTGTTACGTGATAATGCTTCTCGTGCCTCGGCCATTGTTGAAAAAGTTACGAGTGCATCACCAGAAAGACGACGCTCTTCATTATAACCCAACTTGATTTCGATACAATTTAAAGGTCGAAAAAACTCTTCTATGTCGAGAGTTGTAACACTGTATGGTAAACCTGAAAAGTATATCACATAATGGCAATAATAGCAAAAAAAGGCACCACTAAGTAGGGGTATTTTTCTTAACTGATATAAGACACAAATAAAGTTAATGAATTCCACAAACAATACATTTTTGCAAAATTCAACAAAAAAGCACATTTATAAACAAAACTGTTACCTCGCATGAAAACTTTAACAGTAGGATCATACATCGCTTCATCAAATTCAGGATCATAACGTCCGCTGTATCTATAATAACGATCCCTATCGTAATATGGGCGATCGTAAGGGGATGGACGTGGATGTAAGCTTGAAAGCCTTATCGGTCCACCGTAGCGTCCATAATCTCCGTACCTAAAAGTCTCACACTTTAAAATAAGGCTGCAGGCAGCTGTGAGACAAAAAAAAAAAAAAACAATAACAGGCAACTCAATTAATGAGCATGTGCTTTCAAAATGAAAAAATTAATGAGACCTGTCACGAAATCGAAAGTCAAGTGTTGGACTTATTCCACGTAACGGAACTGGCCCACTGGTTGGTGGTGGTATACCTCGCGCTGCGTAATAGCTATTATCCATTTCATCGGCAGAACTGCGAAAAACTTCGACATATCTAAAACAACCATTCTGAATCACAATTAATATTCAGGAAAATAAAATTATAAAATCATTCTTTATTCTTTCTCAGATTCCAAAAAATTTAAAATTGGACAACTATCACTTGGAATAGAATATAAAACTAATAGGAATAACAGACTGACCATAATTTCTGTAAGAAACTTACGCTAAACAAAGATCACGCCGGATCCCTAGTAGCCTAATGGCCACTATTCATTTCGCACCCTACCAACAAACGCAAATTTTACCTGCCCAGAATTGAAAATTTGCAAATTCCCCAACATAATTCCCATACCTTGAACCCATGTAGTTTTTGCTTCTTTCCAAAGCCAATTCCGCGTGTTCTTTGGTTGCCAACCGTACGAATGCCTCCCCCGAAGGTCGACCCCCCGGTTCTTTGTCGATTACCGCATCTGCTACTTCCAGGCCTATATTCCCATTAAAACATTACCAAAACCACTCTCATACCACACTACCGCTTACCGGTCTTTTAATTCTGTTCGGGGATGACATGCAACTCTGACAATCAACTGAACTGTATAACGATAAAAATTATATTTAGATTACTTTTGGGAAACCAAGAAAATTCCAACAAAATACCTGGTTTGAAACTTTCCATTTGCAATCAACAGAAAAGTGCAAAAACCAATCGTTTAAACACAATTAACACTGAAGTAGTTAGAAAGAAACCTGAGAAAAATTCCTTGATGTCATCGATCGTTGCACTATATGGCAAACCTCGAAGGCGGACAACAAAGTTGCTTGCATAACGGCTGTCCGCATCACCACCACTACCTTTGATCACACCATGTCGTATCATCATCAGTAGTTCCGCATCGCTAACACTGAATACTGCAAAATAGTAAGTATGAACTTAAAAAGAAAAAAAATATTATTGAACAAAAGAAACTCATCTAGCTCAATATATTTTGTTTACTGTCTTTAAATTAGCTACTGAAATATCTTTTCCAATTTCAAAAAATATTTTGTGAATTCACTTTTACAAACCTTCAATATAACGTCCGTTTATTTCATTCCGATCAAGCTTTTGTGCCTCTTTAACAGCTTCCTGATCGTCAAGCTCTACATAACATTCGCCACTTGCTCGGCCATTTGATGTTAACGTAAATGTTATCGATTTTGCATTCAAACCGGAAAAAACAGTTCCATATTTAAAAGGAAACAACAAAAAAACGAGGAAAATAGTCAACTAAATATGCAGTATAGAAACCTTGTAGGAAATCTCGCACATCCTGCTCTTTGGCGGCGAACGGAAGTCCACGCAACCGTATGTAATTCGTGTCTAGATTCATCATCCAACTTAGTCAGAGTAATATCTGCAACAAATCAATCACACTGTACATGGCACAGTATAAATGATGCATCGCAATAAACGTCTACAGTGAATAGAAAAATAGTGTAATATGAAAAAAAAAAAAATTCCTTTGGAAAGAAAGTACAGAAAAAGTGATGCGGTAATAGCTATGTCCACTACGGTCACTTGAACGGGGTCATTTGATGGGGTCATCCAATGGGGTCACCTTATAGGGTCATCCGATGGGGTCACTCCATAGTAGAACGAACAGATAATCACTAACAACAATCAATACCTGTCAAATCTGCCAGATGGTTTAGTCCTTTATGACAACCGCCAGAATAGAATCCTTTCAAGAGCATAAACTAACTGTACAGCACCATAGCGGGATGATTCAATTAAACAAATACAACTGGACTGGCAAATGTTTTCAAGCTACTTTTTACTCGAACTTTTAAGTCAGTCTGAAGAATTAGGTATAACAACAGTCATACTATATGTGATAAAGTTTTAACATTTCTCGAATTTAGCTCAAGCTAAGAAATAATTCAGTAATTAATTAATTATGCTTTGTTACTACTTAATTTTCTACTTTTATTATCTTTCGTCTTTTTTCTTTCTTTCTTTTTTTTGCACTTTTCTTTTATTATTGAACTTTGTACTTTTTTTTTATCATTTAATTTTACAGTTTTATTATAAAAGAAAGTTTTTAATAGACATACAATTAGCGAGATTTAACATTTACTTATTCATCAGCCAAAAACTGTATGATTGATTCTTCGTAGAATTTCCAATTAACCACAACTTGAAACTGTTTACTGCAACAATTTGGCCTGTTTACTGCAACAATTTGACCTGTCTACCTACAGTAGTGCATAAACGTAAATTTTTGAGTAAAAAAATAATGTCATTAATTTGAATATCATTGTATTTCTAATTGGCAAATTTAAATTGTAAAAAATAGTTCAAATATTGCTAATGATATTTTTTTTT
>PQVD01002957.1:298-16807 GCA_003012265.1 Setaria equina
AAAAAAAAAAACTAAATAAAATAGCTATTACTAATAAATAAATTCAACTTTTTATTATATAGAATTTTGTATAACAATGATATATCGTGATTAAATGAACAAATGATTTCCTTTTTTTCTAAACTTATTTTAAAGAGGTTACTTTATCATTTAAAGACTTCAAAAATTAAAAACTTCACCAATGATAGCATTTGAAACAACGTAGTCTCCAATTCTGTGCATCAAGAATGGAGTGTAAAAAGTATGCAAGATTGATAAATGCATAACACATTAGAAAGAAAAAATCAACAATTGGTATAGTTCAATCTAATGCTGCCACTAAAATAACAAATTCAGTGATAAGTGTTGTTAAAATTTCACTGCAATTTATAAAATTCATTAATTGAGTTTATTTTATCCAATTATCGAAATTATTAATGAGGAACAATCATTTTTATTGTTGCGGTTTATGTGGAATAATTTATTTATTTTTTTGTATTTTTCCAAAGAATTTTTTAAATAAAATTTATTAAAAGATATAAAAAAAAGAAAAGTTAACTGCACAAATAGAGTTCATCTGAGGACGCTTAAAATTATCACTCTTGGATTTTTATGAGCAATTTTGGTTGTTTCAAACTAATTATCAGTTCCGATAGTGAAGAAGCTAAAATGAAACTGCTTTAATTTTTTTTAAATTTATTCATATTTCGAAATTATTACATTATTTAGTCAGTAGTTAGGTAGAAAGGGCAAAAAAAAAAATGCTCATTTATTCTCGTTTACTTCCTATTTATTTTCCTGGTAATTAGAACACTCCATTTTTTTAATTAATATTATTTGATAGTTTATCTACATAATGACTATACCGATTTTGTAGGACATTTGATTGTAGTGGTCTTTTCAAGAAAGTTAAAGGCAAAATAATTGACGATGTTTGTCAAACAGCTTATTGATCGGTTGTGAGTAGCAGTAGTCTGTCCATTTGTTATTTTCCCTTTTGATATAAAACCTGTTATCATAATATTTTTCCGGGATATTTTACAAAAATTATGTTGTAAATTTAAGTAAAATTTTAGATTCAAACAAGTGAAATGATGAGTGGAATCATGAGAATTATGGATTCGCTTCCTATTTCGAGTTTATTAGTACTGATTCAATTTAATTTCCTAATATTTGACACTTTAAAATCAAATCATTTTGAAATATAAAAGTAGAGGTTATGTCTTCATTAGATGGCTCCAAAAAAAAAAAAAAAAAAAATACCAAAAATACAAAAAACATGATAATCGCTCAAATTTTTATACTTATCTTATTTTGAATGTTTTTACTTTTCTCCTTTTATTTTTTGAATGTGGTAAATTACTAATGAACGATTCACTAACTGGAAGGTTATTTACTGATGGTTATCAGATTTATCGGGGTGTACATGATTAGGTCAATAGCAATAACGGAATCTTTTTTTTTTTAATTCTGTAGGATAAATTAATTTTCTTGTACTTTATTCTGGATATCCCANNCAATAGTTCAATTAGTTGCAGGAGAAAAAGGAGAATTGGAACAAAACGACCAAATTAAGACTCACATGTACTTTTCTTGATATAATGACAATTATTAATACAATCAATCAGCCACAGAAAATTAAAAAAAGTTTAGATTAAAAAAAGGAAGATTGAAATCAAACAATCAGCGATGAATGTTTGGAAATTACAAATAAACGAAAAATTCATAAGAGGATGTTTTGTTTGTTGATATTAATTTGTCTGTTTTTTCTGGACTTGGTAGTTTCTGTGATTTTTCTAGGTTTGGCAGTTTAGTTTTATACAAAAGATAAGAAAACTGATAGTTTTGGCAAGCAAATATTTTTTGGTACAAAAATTGTTGCATACAAATTATTTGGTTAAAAAATTATAAAGCACTTGAACAAATAGTACACAATATAAATATAGCCATTTTGAAATAAACTAAAACCTAGTTTGGTTCTTTTCGGAGATATTTTCGATAATTTTATCCGCTAACGGATATTAAACTAATTATTGATTTTATGCGGAAATAATACTGCTTTACACTATAAATTACAGTATAAAGAATTTTTAGGAGCTTTCGAATTGCAAATACTGCAAATATTATTACATTGATTTAAATACATGCACACACATCAATTCTTCATTTTTATTTCCTCACAGATAAAACATTTCTATCATCACCTGATTTCCTCTTTTTGCCAACTTTGATGGATGCGTTTTATTATTCTGCCATTTCATTTTGTCGTTGATGGTCGTAGAATTATTGGTATCGACAAATGACTTTTTCTCTTTTTTTTAAATAAAATTTAATGATCAGAGTGATAACAATTTCAAAGGAATGACATTACATTGTTGCTTCATTTCCCTAAAAAGTTGTACCAGTGGAAGACAGCAACTACCGGCAGTAACGAAAATTTCTGTTGTTTTTATTCATCAAGAACTCTAATTTTTTAACCATTATTTTTTAGCTATTTTGTTTGTAATCGATGTATACCTTCTTAATCTTTATCAGTAAGCATTTTTGACTCGTGAAATTTGAAAATTGTCCAGTTACAAAAAGGAGAGTAATTCTATTTCGGGTAGTTTGTTTGTCAGTGATAAAAATTTCTTTTGAAGAATTAGAGAATGTAAGGGATCAATCAATGCTATACATTCCATTAGCTTATACTGTCTTTAGGATATTTGGCAAACTCAATTATTTTGGTTCGCTTTAAAGAATCCCAAATGAAAAATACTACATATACTGCATGACATTTTTCCATTCAGTATATGCCAGATTTTGTAGCTTCTAGGCGACTGCTTGGATCAGCTGAAAATTTTAAATATTTTAGCACATCCAAATGTATGTGAGTGAATGGTAGTGAACTGCATAAATAAATAAATACGAGATAATAAAAAAGGAAATCGCCACAGCTTATAAGCTTTTTTTCCTTTGCCTACCCGAAATTTTGGTAATATTAATTAGAAGGACCTAGATATCATATCATATTACATCCCTAATTTATAAGGATATCGAAGCCTTCATGATCGGTTGATTCCATACAATCCATTCTAGACTTTTAATCCATTTCCTACAGAGTTGTTTTCGGATGAAACTCATGGGAAACTAAACATTGCTTAGCTGAAGGACTAAAAATATTTTGGACTTTGTTTCAGCAGTTATGAATTTCAGATTCTGTTAGCTCGTCTCGACTTGACCTTTCGAAAGTCATTACACTTGACTTTAAAAATTGAAACATTGCAACCGCGTCTTCTACTAATCCTGTTAGGAAATAATTACGATAAAGGTGGCACCGGCAACAAACGCTTCAGAAAGTAATTTCAACTTTCCCGTCTCAGTCAATTATTATCATTCATTCTGCTTAATTTAATCTAACCCACACAGTCTCAAAAATCATAGAGCCGAATCACTTAACCCAGTGCTTTCACAATGGAATTTCGGTATCTCATAATTCTGGTAATGAAAATGATAGCATCTTAAACAATATTTAATAAGTAAATAATTTTACAAATATCTATGTAGTTGGGCAAGTTTGTACAAATCTTTTTACTTCCATTCAACTGTTGCAACGACTACTGTGAAAAGATTACCTTAACGAATTTTAATCTTTAACAGTTCTTCAACAAGTCTATCCAAAGCACTTCGTGATAATGCTTCACAAAGCAAATTCAAAATATGTAACCACGATAATAATAGTTTCAATATTACGATAAAAAATCGATAACGGCATTTAAGACGGCTGAATGGTTTAAATAGCCTTTCCGGGCGATAAAAAACCATCATAGGCAAAAGTTTATACTGAAATTCTATGAAAAGACTTTCTAGATTATTGTAAACAACACACTTATTCACTCATTTTAAGAATATTTGCTTACTCGAAAAAAAAATTATTTGAAGACCAAGAACTGCTGACATCTTCTAAAGCAGAACACAAGTAAAATTAATTCCGGGCAATTTCTGAATGCACTGCAAATCGCATTATATTTCAATCTTTTTTTTTCTTGTCGAAAATGTTCCTTTTCAATAACTGTTTCTAGAATGAAACTCAAACTACCAATTTACTTTATCCAAAAGTAAATACTTTCGCATTTTTTGGAAAATTGGACAGGATATTTTCGCCGAGCAAATAAAAAAATTATCTATCGTAAACTTTTCAACAGCGGTACATCCAGATCAGAAGCAAGCAGAGCACAGATCAATGCCGGTCCATAACCTGTTGCTCGACCACAACTTTCCACAGGAGAAGCAATATCAAAATGTATCCAGTTTAAGCCTGTTCCAAAATCGATATGCGACGCAATAAATAGACCTGCGAGTGAACTTCCGGGACCCTGAATTTTTATTCTCGGTTTGTTTTATCTTATAGCAGTACTAGTTAAACCAAAAAACGAGTAACAAGCAGTAATAATGTTCAATTAGTAACTGTGTAGTTTTTTTTTTTTTAGCGAAGTAACTCTTTAAGTACGATCTAAAAACACGCTCTATTTAGATTAACTCTAAGTTTAGCTGGTCAATAGATTTAAAAAAATTTCTCTCTACCTGTATTTTGTTAAAAGATGAGTTGCGCATATCGGCTACAGGACTTTTCAGATCAATGAAGTGCAATTCTGGACAAAATGGTATAGGATGAACAAGGTCACCACTGACTCGTCCAGCTTTACAAGCACGGTCTTCCCACTCTTCACTGTTGGTAAGTACAGCAGCATGAAGTCGTCCAGTTGCAAGTCCTTGTGAACCTGTTAGTGTTGCCATATCAATAATTGTATCAGCCTAAAAGTGAATTTAGAAAAATTCATAATTCTTTTTGGCCCAAATTTTAGACAGTTAATTGCTTAATAGATTACACACTCTTCATATGATGGCTCTCTAATATCCTGAAACACATAGTAAAAGTACTGAGTATACAGTGGCACCTCTAACAAAATAAAATTGTTTATACGAAAGTATTATTTGGAACGACTATTAAAATACTAGTTTAGAAAGAGTTTTATGTAAATTAACAAACTTTGAGCATATTTTTCGCATAATAGACGCCATCAGCTAAAACCAGACGACCTTCAGCATCCGTATTCAAAATTTCAACTGTTTTACCGCTTAATAACGTTATGATATCATCTGGACGACTAAAATTTAACTTTTTTTTTTAAAGAAAATGTTGCATTTACTAATTCTAAACGATTTTCGTTACTTCCAACTCTAAATGTAAAAAATTTAGAAGCTTCAAAAGTAGGAAAAAAAAATACTTTGCAATATGCGAAATAGCATTATCTGCGATGCATAATAAACAATGCAAGTTTTGTTTAAAGCCCAATTTTACCAAAGTATAAAATGAACCAAGTAAGGCGGCTGCACCACCCATATCATTTTTCATACCTATAATTTTTCACGATATTTTTTAAAGATCGAACGATTTTGAAAATAGCTTGCCAGCTTACAACCTTCTTTTACAAAATAATCTATTTAGTTATATCTCATATACATTTACTTTTCATCAATTCTTTGAGAATTAAATAATAGAGAACGGATTTGTCAGCAAATTTAATGCCATTTATTCAAATATATTTGTCCTTAGTCTCGCTTTTCTCATATACAGCACTATTAACATGTCTTTTTCTTTCTTCTACCCACAAGTACTTCTACGGAAATGAAAAAGCCTGATAACTAGCTGATCTACTACAGCGTAATACAAATATGAAAAAGTATGTGAAACATATAATTTATAATCATTTCTAATCTCATTACTGTTCAATGCAGATGGAATAAATCTATTACTAAAGAGTGAGAAAAAGAAGCAGAAATATTCACCATTTAAACAAAGTAGTGAAAATCTACAAGTACCTAAGTTTTGAATAGAAAATCAAAATTGATTAGTTTTCTAAACAACAATCTGTTCCGACCAATTAAGTAATTGGACAATACATATTTTCAAATCATTATAGATGGAACGTAAGAATTTTTGCTTAATTTTAGCTCCACCCCATATCAGTAATGACAGCTGAATTGGAGAGATCAAACATTTGCATTTAGTATTAACATTGGAAAATCGAGGAAATAATAGTGAAAGATATATACCAGGCATTAATGTTTTTGTTTTAATCTGCATACCACCTGTATCATATACTATACCTTTCCCGACCAATGCGTATGTTTTCGTAGCACTCGATGGCTTATAACTAAAGCATGCGAAAACGGGTGGTGAAGAAGCTGCCTTACCAACATGATATATCCCTCCAAAACCTTTTTCAAGTAAATCATTACCCTGAAATTCAAAGGAAGACTCCGCCTGAAATGATAGAGTGGTGGGATGGAATTTAAATAAACTGTAATAAACAATCAAAAAAAAATGCAAGTTACGATCACTTAGCTTCGTAAAGCAAGCAATAATATCACCTTTTTATAATATTAAATCATTTTTCGAACCCTTAGAATTTTCTGAACCAATGAATTACTAAGGTTATGAAGTTATACGAACGAAGGGCAAATTTTTAGAGCAGAAAAGCCTGATGCCCTTAATGAATATTCTAAAATGAATAAACACAATATAGAGACTAATAAGAACGAAGCAGAAGAACATTTTTATAGTAGCATTATGATTTTTCGGAAAGGTGCAGGAACTTCACTATTCTTCTCTATACAAATTCACAGATGAAAAAACAGAATTGAAACGGGAAGATCTGCTAACCTTAATAATGGTACTTCTTACGTTCGGAAATTCTTTAGTTAGTTCAATAGCTTCAGCAGCGAATTGCTCCGTATTAAGCTCATTATGTGGCATATCGACTAGGCGAGCAGTGTTTCGAATAGATTCCGTTAATGTTTGAAGGAATAGCAAATCACGATCGCTGAGCATCTGCAAAATGTTAAAAATAACAATAGTTATAGGTATTAAGAGGAACAGAACCTCAAATAATGTTTTTGTAATTGTTATTTGATTGTTGTGGGATACCCTAAGTAATTATAATACTCCTAAGTAATTATTATGTAATAACCTATGACCTAAGCAGTCGATTTTTAAAATCTTAAGTAAAACCAGGTGGACCATTTTAACATAAAATCAAATTTTAGATAGAAATGGCAAGCCGAAGAAAACAAGACTTATCCATAAATGAAGGACTCCAACGAAAGTGAGAGGAATTTAGCATGTGTAAACCTATCATGTAGGTAAAACTTCTTAGAACAACATCACAGGTGCATATGATTATTGATACCTAAATGTCGCAAGGATTAAAAAAATTGTAGTTTATAACCGAAAGTATACCTCGCCACTGGTAACAATAACTTCAATCTGAACATTTTCCAATTTAACAGTATTTTTAGTTAGCCGACTATAAAGTGGATAACAACGTGCTATTGCAGCGACACTTGGAAACACATCCGCCAGCATTGCATATAAAACGATCGATACATTCTAAAATATTTTTTGTTCTTTCTTTTCGAAATCTAAAAATAAGAAATCTTTCTCTATCATTTCTCCGCAACGAAATCTAGAAAGATAAGCCAACTAAAAAAGAAAGAGATTAAATGAAAATTTTTGTCCAAAAAAATGAGAATTTCATTACTTTGTTTAACAAGAAAATGAAATGAGAGAAAGATTAGATACCTTTATCAAGTATAAAAGCTATTTGGTTGGAGAAAAAATTTATTACAAATCTTGTTTGATTCTAGAATGATAAACCATTTACGAGCGATTCATCCAATTATATAAATTAAATTTTGTTTGTGGTCAGTTAATTGCTGGGGGTCTTGCGACTGCCTTACGCTCAATAACTTCTCTTTTTTAACTTTTCTATCTGCAACCGATGTTGCATTTCTTAGTGGAAAAGCTCTGGGATATAGTCAAAATATATACAGCAAGACATTAGTAATCCATTAGATATAAAGTTTTATATTTCTACCATTAAATTATGACATATGATATTGGCAAAAATGCAAAACATCACGAAAATCTAGATACCAGAACCTTAATTCCATCTGTATGATTTGATTTTTTAAGTTCCTTAAAAATCGACAAGGCATTCGATGGAGCATTGTGTCGACTTGATTCATCTGCTACAGCAATGACCTTAAAATTCAACCTGTGAATAAACCTAGGCAAAGAAAAAAATAACCCAAAATGTTTTTGAAAATCTTTGCCATCTATAATTACATAATTTATAAATAGGAATTATAGTACAATTCACTCACCACGTTATAATATACTCAATAAGAGAATAAAACATTCTGTAAATCTCTTGTTCAATTACTCTTTTCCTCTTTCTAGAAATGCCCATTACATAAAAAAGTTACAATAATTCTATAAGTCATAGTACAACTTTTGTGAATCTATTCTAAATACTAATATCAATTTTACAACGAATTCGGCTTTCCAAATTTTTCAACCCAACAAAGATTACTTATCTTTAAATAATACGAATCAAAGAATGTATGATGATGAAACCATTCAGATTTACAAGAAAATTTAAAAGATACATCACAGACTAATGGTCTAGGCACTTAAGTATTGGCATTAGGATAATTTTTTATAACTTCTAAAAACTCAATTATTGAACTATAATTGCTATTAGAAAAGAAAACTTAAAAAGTGAAACGAAAATCTTCAAAACAAACGGTAGCTAAATTCAAATGAAGTGGCACTGTTGATGTAACATTTCCAGTAAATTCCTCCATTAATGAGCTCCAAGTTTTAGAAGTGACAAAACCCGAAAACTTCGCCATGATATCATCTTGAAATTTGATATCCTTCAAAAGTTTTTTTTTACCTACTAGTAAAACTTGAGTATCTTTAGAGAGTTGCAGCTCTGTATCGATGCCGTACTTCACAGTTAATGTTGCCATCTTTGCCAACCCTAAAAAGAGATTTATTTATGACAAAAACATTACCTTTAGAAAAACAAAAGTTGCTTTATTTGCACTGATGTTGGCGAAACGTTAATTTTCGAAAATTGCCATATAAAATGGAATAGCAAAATTCCAAACGATTAATAATGTGAGTGGACATACGTCCTACCATATACTATCATTTTACAATATTAGAAATTTCAGCTACTTAGCATCAACAATTTTTTGATGATTCGACTACATAATGTTATTTATTAATTTCAAACTATAAAATTGAAGAATTAAATTATTACTTTGGAAATATACGGTACGATGGGAAAATGTTGTAAGATTTAAAAAACCTGAAAATAATAAGGAATTAAATTTGAGAAATGGAAATGGACTTATCCCAAATGATTATGTGTGTGTGAAAGTGATAAGTTTAATGCCTGATGAGAAGAGATAATGCAATAATTTGCATGTGGGAAATATATACTTTGTATAATTTAATTCCGCAGCTTATTTTTTAATGGAATTACTCGTATGCTATAAAGCTGCTTTTAAATCTAAAAAAAAAAGAGTTCAAAAACCCCAATTCAAAAAAAGAAGAGTTCAAAAATTCCAATTCAAAAAAAAAAATTCCATTGTTACTATAAATTTATGTTGCAGTTAGAAGCAGTTAACTTTTGTTCAGCAGTAGATCGAAATTAATCCGATCAATCATCGAGACAGCTTCGATTCTATTCCTATTAAATGGCAAATTTTAAATGAAATAATAGCCTCTACGTCTACAGATTCGAAATTAAACAAATAGAAAAATCGAAAAAAATACCAATACAGAAAGAAATCAACAATAAAATAAACCTTTCATTATATTTCAAACAAATAAATCCCAGTAAATAAATATTGCATATAATCAGTTTATAATACTCTACTCTGGCATAAATAGGTAGTTATCTAGCCTGAAACATTTATCGACCCAAACCAACCAAATGATTCAAGATTACATTCAACAAAGGGAAAAAAAATGACGCTTAGAAAAAAAACAATTTATAAAATGAGGAAGCACATGAAAGTAGAGAGCCTCAAACAAGTAAAAAAAGATGGGAACTTTCATAAAAATGGAAATACCGAACAAGTGTCATCATCAGAAAATTGTGTAATGAAACCGGATGGAATTCAATATTTCATGTTCGAACCATCACGCAATCTCAGATCATTTATTTATAACGATTAACATACTAACAGGGTATTTCTGTAATGATAGCATATTAAGTATGATAAAGGGCATAAGGATACATTTCACTTATCTGTAACTGGAATTCAGTACTTTTGAAAACAAAACAAAAAAAAAAAAGGAAGCCAAAGCAATGGAAAGAACTTTTTTTCTTTTCCTTGAATTAAACTTCTAGTCATTGGAAATACCAAAATTTATGAGGAAAAGATCAATTTAAGCTATCTTGTTACTCATAAGATAGACAAATATTTTGGGAAAGTAGCAAAGCATCCCATCTGATATGATTAAAATCAAGCTTGGTACAGTCATTAATTTGGACAATGGCATAGCACAAAACCGATTTCTTCAGTATGACTTCACGATTGCTCGTAAATCAATATTTCTTATTTTCGTTGAAGTACTTTTGCTAACTGTTCCAAAACAATTATAATTATACTTTAATATGCATGGTGGATGTAAAAAAAAGTACAAAACCAACATTCTTACACAAGAAAATTTTTCTCCCATTCACTATTAAATCATGCTAAAATAATTATGATAACAAATTATAATCACTAACTAGTCAGTCCTTCGACCCACACTAAGTCTTGAATTAAGAACCATATTAAAGTTGATTTTTTGTATTCTTTTTCTTTTTTTTTCTCTTTTTCTTCGATCTTTTTCAATTAAGAAGTATCTGGACACAGTAATAAATAAGAAAAAAAAGTGATAAACAGGCGACCCGACAAAAGGAAAATCAACAATTGGGATCCAAAAATCACACCTGAGAATCAGTATCTCTTTGGAATACAGAAATCGGATCATTTCTTTCATGAAAAGTACGATTTCCTCATTCGTATTTTCGAACCAGAAATCAATAATTGTCACTAACAGTTTGGAAGTCCTACTAAAATAATGGAATAATGGAAAAACTTGGGAAATTTTAGTCGAGATTAAAATAATTTTTGGCCGTTATCAGAAACCAGTGTTTTTGAAACTTTTCCTAAATTTATTTTGATTGATTACCTCACGCTATGAAAGTGAAAAATGACCAACTGCATACTTAAACTGTCAAAATCGATGTCGAGAAGTCACCTAGTACTTAAAGTAATGAAGCTAGTTGATTTTTCCAGTCCAAAAGGAAAAAATCACAAAAAATAAGGTATAAAGGACAACAGATAACTAATAAAACAGATAATAAGCTCTGGAAAAGCTAACTTATTTTAATAGCGTTGATATATGTTAATAAAAACCTAAACTAATATAGACATAATCACCACAATCAACATGCTATCACTGCACTGTTTGCTTTTTGGATTGAAAATTAGGAGGAAAGCTCGAAAGAGACATCAACCGATACCGACTTTGCCAATTGAACAATCTCCGATAATTTCACGGCCATTTCCGCAGCTTCGTCCAAGTCATCACATGTAAGCATTCGCAAGTGAGCGTTTGCAATCAGTGCTTTGGCATCATCAACACGAGTACCTGAAAAGACCCAAAAAATAATGATTCTCTTTGCTTACATGGCTTTATAAAACTTTGCTTTATGCATTATACTTAAAATGATGTAGTTTTTTTTTAAATTATTACACTGACAATGCAGCTGGAAAGGGCTAGTTTCCTCGCTTTTTCTTACCTGTTCATCAAACAAGGAATCAACCTCAATTAATGAGTCTGTAATTAAAGCCATGTGGTAGAATCACTGTTAAACTGCGTAAATCAATTACTATCAATTATTGTCATTGTATCTTCAATACTCTCTGAGGTATGCTCATGCTCACCGGTTACTAAAATGCACCAACAAATAAACTTCCAGCATGTCATAAACATCTTTTCAAAAATATATAACTTGAATACAGCACTCTTCACAACCATTAACGATAGTCACGGAAATTGTGAGAATGAGAAGGATGTGTGATATGCAATTGATGTGGGAAAATCAAATAACGAAAAGTAAAATAAATTCAAAGAAGAACTGTATAGGTAACCGAATGAAATATATTCGTTGAAAGACTTTGAATATGACCCGAAGATGAAAAAAAGTTGAACAAAACGTTTACCTTGCAGGCGAACAACAACAGGAATATTGAGTTGAAGTTCATTAACAGCATTGATCATGCCCTGTGCAATAACGTCACAACGCATAATACCACCAAAGATATTCACAAGAATTGAGTTAACCTGAAATAAAGTAAGAACTGGAACATAGGTCTTTACTGGACTCCTTAAGGTCCCTTCTCTGCTGCGGATAATATTTGAGAAACAAATAGAAGGAAAATTTTTGGAAGGTAATTACTAACCTTGTCTTTGTCAGCAGTAATAATTCGAAAAGCCTCAGTAACTTGCTCGACGGTAGCACCACCTCCAACATCCAGGAAATTAGCTGGGTCACCACCATGAAGTTTGATGATATCCATAGTTGCCATTGCTAATCCAGCTCCATTTACTAAAATTTACAGCTCATTGAAAATTTTGATGAAGCTAATGTTAGAAATATTAAAAATTCTATTTACTAATATCTAGTAGACCAAAAACTTACCCATACATCCAATGTTCCCATCCAATCGAATATAATTAAGATCAGCTTTTGCTGCACGCACTTCTAGAGCATCTTGTTGTTGTTGATCCTCCAAACCAAACAGTTGTTCTTGTCGATGTTTGGCACTTGAATCAACATTTAGTTTACAGTCCAAACAGTAGACTGTAAACAAGTCGAAATTTGATTGAAAACTTCAAAGATTGTTTCAATGAGGGTAAAATTTATCAAGAAAAACGAAAATCATAGACTCATTGAGGTCAATTAACTAATTACCCGACAGATTTTTGAAAACATCATTTTCACTTTCCTCTAATACAGCACTTTCGAAATTCTATCACATGATTCTCAAAATGTTAAAGAAATTTTATAATTTTTATTCAAGAAGAAAGACGTCTATCTTGAGAACGTATGATAATGCAAGAAGCTTCGAAATGATTCACTTTTCAGATACTGTTGTTAGGACGGATAGAAAAGAGATACTTTATCTTAAAGATTCGCTTCATGTAAGAGCTTTCCGCAAAATTATAATATATGGGAATTCTATCATAAGATTCCCAAAATATATAACATAATGTGGAAATCATTGTAAAATCACAAGCAATCGTTAGAATTTGAAAATTTAGAGGACGATTTAAAAACCAACGATCTCCGTTGATGTCTTCAGCCATCGGATTGATTTCAATAAGCGTTGCATCATATTTAATAAATAAGTTGTACAACTTCTTGAAAATATTAGCTGCCTGTTTCCTGAGGTCGTCCTAAAAGTCTGACCAACTAATCTATTCAGTATCATCAAATACCAGTAAGAATTATTACAGAATTATATTGCCCAGGAAGTTGGATTCATTTCGTATTTCGCTATGATATGCAGCCATGATGGTAAGTAGGGGATCAAAAATGAAATTTGCAGAAATTCAGCCTCTGCTTTACTAATGAATTTTGCAGGTTTAATTATGGAAAAGTATAAAAAAGAAAAAAAAAGATAGAAAAGAAAAACCTTGAAACCCATACGCTCGGCCATCGCACTGGCTTCTGAATCTTTCATACCCTCAAAGATATTAACTGGACATTTCACAATAGCATTAGGATCTTTGGCAGCTATTTCTTCGATGTTAACACCGCCTTTCGACGATCCTATAGCTACTGGACCCTGCAACATCCATGTACTGTTAAAAAAGGAACGACATTAACAAAATCAAGAACAATAAAAGAAACTGGAAGAAATGAAAGAACTACATCGCCATTTAGGCTGCGTTCAGGAAATGAAATCTGATCATTCCAGCTTACCCCGGTATGTCGATCCATTGTAATGGAAAAATAGAATTCTCGTCGAGTAAATAATCGTTTGCAAATCATCACTTCATCGCAAAGCTTACCAGCGGCACCTGTTTGTTTGGTGAAAATTTTTGAACCTAACATCATTGAAGCTTTTTCACGTGCTTCTTCCGGCCTAGAAAATATCACATGTTACGCAAGAATAATGAACAACAAAGCTCGATAATTTTTATTTCATCTCATTTCTTGCTGTCACTAAAAGCAAGTAAAAAAAAAAACTTACGAAAAAACAAGCTGCACGCCACCTTGCAAGCCAGACTCAAAATATCCCTTTCCCCGTCCACCAGTTAACACTTGGGCTTTTACAACCAAATCCTTACCACCTGTAAGATAAGACAAAATATGCTATATATATATATATAGCATATTTGTCATATATATGTTTTATATTATATATATATATATGACCTACTAAACATATATATTATATATATATATATGTTTAGTCAGGTCGTATGCACAGTTATATATATATATATAATTTTATAGATAAAAGCCGTATAAGCTATTGAATACGGCGTTCACATTTGTAAAAAAAATAACTGTGCATATGACCTGAAAACCTACTTTGAATATGTCCTTTCAATTGAGGAATGGATGACCAATATAAAACGATATAAACTTTTCCCTTTTTCATCTTATTCACCGTGAAGGTACTCGACATGACAATGTCTTTGAAAATTGCAAACTGACCAATTTTTTGAGCTTCTTCATACAGTTTGTCAGCATTTCGAGAAACAGCAAAGGGAGCAACAGGTATGCCAGCTTCCTTAAGCAGTGATATTCCTTGATGCTCTTTAAGACTTAGCTTACGTATAATGGGCGCCAAAGCCTGCAAGAATTAATGATGAAAGATATCTCTAAAAACTTCAATATCGCATTAATTGGTAGGAACATTTTAATAAGACCCTCTCTTACCACTATTTTGTAAATCAACTGAAACAAGACCAGAGGATTTCTTCCCCGCAAATCAATTATTCTTCAATACTCTTGCATAACTAGTGACAAAAAAGGAATGTCCATACTTGAAGAATGCCTCATATAACGTAAGCTTCAAACTACATGATTACATCTGAGGCTTTGCCCTAAATTTAATACTTCACTGATGATAAAAATGCAGCAAACAGAACCTTGTATGCTTTCAAGAAACAATTCTGATCTTGACGAAACATTCTTTCAGTCAACGATTTAAAGTTCTTCGTGGGCGAAGAAGAAAAAACCAACCTGTAAATAACGCGACAAATGATAACGGATATACTTGATTTATAGAAATAAATTAACGAAATTTTCAGTGCATGTGTGAAACGTTTCCAGGTCTAACATAAATTCACAATCATCAATTATTATAAATCATATCAGACTGGAATGAAGAAAACGACAGCCCAACCAACAACATTGATACCAGACTGTTGTGCTACAAAGCTCATTTGATTATTTTTTATTTTTGTCCTATTCATACCAGGATCTGAACTCTGATTTTATCAACTTAGCAAACAAAATAAACATCTGATGATATATCGTGCTCCTAATAGTGATACTGACTTTTAGATGAATTATAGCCAACGTGATTCATGAAAAGGAAGAATGCAGTAAGTCTTAAGTGGCATTATGAAATTATATAATATCTGAAGAATTCGACTAGCTAGTATTTCAGCGAAGGAAAGAACAAGAGTGGATGAGTATAAAACTAGGCATAATTAATTAACCACCCGTTATAATCGATGAAGCAACTAGTAGCAGAATCAATCATTCAGAGCTGAAATGAGCAACACGCAGGCAAAACGCTGTCGGACTTGTAATGCAAATACATTTCCCACGATCTAAGGCAAGAAGAGTGGGAACAGCAACAGTTACAGTACTAATACATAACAGACAATAAAAATGGGCAAATAAGAAGACAACAATTGTTACAGCAGCACCAGAATTGGTTAGAACTAAATAATTTCTGAAATGATCCCAATAACGTAACCTGGAATATTCACTAAGGTGTCACTTATCCAATAGTTGCTAGTTGGTAACTATCTGAATACATAACAGGAACTGTTATATCAAACAGCTCCACAAAGATGAATCCTTTCTTTTTTCTGAAAACTTTTCATATTGGTTAAAATTTTTAGAATGCTTCACTTTCAAAGTTGTAAGTGATATCGACGATTGCGAATAGGAAATATGGTCCAAATATTTGGGAACCTTCAGTAGATTTGAATAGATTTTTTAAAAATTTATTTTTTTAAATTAAACTTAAACATTTTAATTTAATCACAATACATATATGTGTCTAGTCATAGTGTTTACTGAATAAATTTGATGATACTTGTGACACTTTCAACAAATGTTAATTAATACATAGCGTATGTTACACAGTTTTTAACCTTATCACCTAGAAAATGTTGAGATCGGCTAATTGATTTCGATCAGTAAGTTAGCAGACGTATATAATCTTAGTTAGTTATAAGTAAAGTATGAGCGATAGTTAAACTTTCTGAAGTTAGTTTATAAGAATCAACCGTGAAACGAGAAAAATCAAGTAGGATAACTAAGTAAAATCGATAGATCAAGTAAATGCAAAAAAAAAAAAAAAAAAAAAAAAAAAAAA